>VZUI01044951.1:0-61707 GCA_013401135.1 Cettia cetti
TTCTCCTTCTCCTTCTCCTTCTCCTTCTCCTTCTCCTTCTCCTTCTCCTTCTCCTTCTCCTTCTCCTTCTCCTTCCCCTTCCCCTTCCCCTCTCCCCCAAATTCAGGATCACTCTCACTGCTTTACCTGAAATCTTGGCCTCTCTGGAGCTATCAAGCCTTTTCATTAAATTCATTGTGACTGAATCTAGGATTCTACCCTTAGTTATTCTTGCCAGTAATATATAGGAGAAACTTCAAATTTGGCAAAATATTGAAGTTTTCGTTTAGGAAAGCACCTTATAAAGATGCCTGGGTGTATATGCAAGTAGGTTGTGACATTCTGAATTGAAATTTGAATTAATTACGTGCATTTATTGAGAAAAGTTACTATTTTTTTAAGTTATGGTAGGGTGGCTGAAGCTTTTAGACTCCACTTCTCAGAAGAATTGTCTGACAAGTAATGGTTAGGTTATTTTTATGTATAATAAAATAGGTTTTGAAAATTATGTCATGATACAAAAGTAAGTTCCAAGATGAAAGCAGATATATCTTTAATGTATAACATTTAAAATACTCATTTATATATAAGAATGAGTATATATGTCCTTATATTTTTATACCAAACATATATTCATTTTGCAAGTTATCAGTTTTTATCTTAGTTTTTTTTTTGTGTGTGTTTGATACTGTCAAAAGAACATGTAAGATGATTCCTTTTAGTTAAAAATAGTATTTTGTTCTCTTTTGTTTCCTCTACATACACTCACAATTAATATACAAAGGAGGATTTAATTCCACCTTCACACAATGCCAGGTCTCACTGTGAATATGGAATATATAAACAACCAGACATACCTGTAACCTGCCAAAGGGCTGTCACAAAGATGAATTCACTTTTCATGCTGCAGTCATTTCTGTGACAGTCTCTAGGGAGAATCTGCATTAAATGTTTGACCACATGGAAAATCCAAATCTCTTGACAGGTCTGTCATTATACATTGTAAAGCATAACAACGTATTTTAAAGTTTTACTCTGTTAAATCTATAAAAGGAAATGCACTTGATTTAAACCAAATGGAAACTTTGCTTTTCCTTCAAACACACTTTTTGTGTTTTATTCAATGTGGCTGCTTTGAAGAATACTTGCTTTAAATCTTTACTGGAGCCATATCTTAATTTTTAATATTTTTGAGAAACCATTTTAAAAGAAATCAGGATATTTTTACTCTTTTATTTATTATTTCTTTGCTGAAGAGCTTTAACTCGGGCTGACCTTAAGCTATGAACTTCCTTTCCTGTTTCAGGAAACAAAACTGCCTTTGCATGAAATATGCTTCAAAAGCCCTGGCAAGGCAAAGCGAAAATCATTTCAAGAGCTTGGGCAAATAGTGTCTAAACCAAGGGAAACTTTTCCTTGAGTGTTGAAATCATGTCCCACTCAAAATGGAAATTTTTCTATAACCTACATTACTTATTAAGAAAACAATCACCAAGTAAACTGTGTATTCTCAGCGTCTTTGGGAAATGATTTTAACTTAGCTGTATTTCCTTATTGAGCTTTTGTTTTTGATGCCATTTCCACACTACAGCCGTAGAGCATATCTAATGGACACTGGCTTTTGATTTAAATTCAGAATTTGAAAGGTATGCTTGTTCTGTTGCCTACTTGACTTTACCGGAAGAGTTCACTTAGCTTTTTGACAAGATAAGCCCCTGATACTTCTTCATACCTTTAAAATCTTTTGCAAGTCAACTTCAAACCAGACTCAAGAAAACAAGTGCTGTTTTATTTCCACAGGTATCTTCTCCATTGATTAGCTGTAGATTCCCATTGGGCTTTCAGTCCTGTCTAAATACATGTCAGTTTTAACACTTCCAGAAGACTTAAAATTCACTTTACTCTCTTCCTTTTCTTTTTCTTTCCTTCCTTATTTGCTTTCACCATTTCAAACTCTCCTATTCATTCATCCACTATCATTTTGGTCCATTGGTTTTGATTTGTCTGACACTGCTCTTCATCAGTGCAGTCGCTGCATGTGTTAACATGGGATACCTGTTATTTTCATTATTTAGTCCCAACCCCTATGTCTCCCTCTTCGAAATCAGTGAGCACACCCAGTGACGCAGGCAGCCAGGACTCAGGGGATCTGGGACCCATAGGAAGGTAAGACACAGAGTTAACAGACTTGAATAAATGTGAGGTTTTTTTCACTTTGCTCTTACTTCCCCATTTTTTCCTTTTCTGCTGTAAGTAAGAACATGCAGTATTGAATGTGTACTTTCGTATCTGCATTGTCCACTGGGTGTTACTGTCCAGTAAGAGTGGTCTCAGATGTGAGACAAATAAATGCATGCAGCAAATGGATCTTAAGCTCTGAGCCTCAAACCTTAGAGTGGAAGCAAGAGCTGAATTTAAACTTCTAAAATGGCCTGCAGAAAGCTCTCATGCTCTTTCCAATACACTAAAAAAGAGGGAAATGTGCCCAGGGGTAGGACCTGTTATTCGTGTTGAGTTATCATTGTTCACAAAACCAGTCTTCCTTGGAATTCCTCCTCGTGTAACACCGGGTTACTTCAGGTTCCTGTGACTCCTCATTGCAGTGTGTGCCACTGACAGTGGCAGAGAGGAGCTTGGACTGTAACAGGCTGAAACATCCAGGACACACTGGCAATTTTGCCTTGGAAACTCTAGATATTGGAGAGTTTCATGCAGAGTGGAAGGGAAACAGCTCTGTTCTCGTTGGAAAGTGGAATGTGTGTGAGGGATGGAAACGAGTAATCTTCTATTTTTGTTTCCATGGGGGAAATAAAAGATGAAGTGGCAATCCCAAAATAATTCCTTTTCTGGAATAAAAAAGAAAGGAGAATGTGAGGATGCTGCTGGTAAAGAAGGGTATGTTCAAGTAAGAAGAGGTGCAAGCAGCTATACTGCATATTTTGAGAAATGTAAAAGTTGGATCCTAATAGCTCTTTTTGTATCACACTAATTCAGCATAGAGCTGAGCTGCCAGCTCATCCAAGTCTGTGAACCAAGACTCTGTTAATGGCTTGAAAGCACAGTTAACAGATCTTTTGCAGTTAACAGATCTCAGTAGACATCATATCATACCTCTCCAGACATAGACTGTAATGTGAAAGAACTTCAGGTCACCAGATTTCATGCCATGCCAGCCTTCTGCCTAGAAAAATCCCACTTGCTTAAGCAGAGAGTTTGTTGTGTTGCCTTCAGCCAGATGCAGTCACTCTCCCTTGCCATGTGGGTGCTGCACAGCTGCTATTAAATCAGCTCAGCCCTACTCCCAGGTCTACCCTCTAGAAGAAATTGAGGTTGTTAAGTGAAAAGCCCTAGCCTGTAAGATTTAGCAGTTTAAAACAGAAAATAGTGTAATTCTGCCTTTATAAGTAAATGCAGTAGATTTCAGCAAGTCAAAGTACTTTGAGTAGAACAAATATGTTTTTTAAGCCAAGTATAGGCTGCTGTTCAGGATGAAGCTATTTACCACAGTCCTACATGAAGCGCTGACAAAGCTGGGTGGAGACTTCTAAATTCCTGTTTTTCCTCTGAACCTTAATGGTGTAACTTTTTTTGCATTAAGGTAAAAAAAAGACTCTTGGAAGGATTTATTTGGCTGTTACCCACACTAGCACTTTGGCTCTCTGTCAGCAACGAGCAATGAAAGCGCATGACCACGTGTCCTTTCAGAGGAGAATGGAGTTTGTCCCCTTCTTCTGAGCTCATAATGTTCTGCATTGTGGGCTTTCATTCTGGTTCCATTTTCCAGCTTCTTGGGGCCATACTAGGCATTCAGTGGGAATCCTAAGACCTTATTTGTAGTCTCCCAGTTTTCTTGGCCTATTCTCAGGTATTCAAAGGGCTGTGCTGTGTGGCAGGAAGGCTGCTGGCAGATCTTTGCCTGGAGCAATTGGTTTGTGGTAATGGAAATATGATAATGTCTGGTCAGGCCCTGGGGAATCTCTGTAACCAGTGGATAGTACTGAGTGGCAATTAGTTGAATTAGTGTCACTGGGTGCAGGTAGATGTGCTCAGTGTTTGTGTGAGCAGGTGCACTCAAGCCTGCAGGTGTGATAGAGTGGTCAGACTTGGTGAGGAAGATGTTGATGGAACTGTCATCACAGTGGGTAAATAGGATGAAACCACCTCAGGTGTTTTCTCTGAGAGGTGCCCAGACCATGTATTTAACTTTTTTGACTACTGCATATATTATTGCCTGTTTATCTGTATAAACAAGATTATCCGGCTTCATTTTAATTTATTTTCCATTTTGTTTTCTGTGATAGAGGGGGCACTTCTGCTGGATCCCCTGTCAGGCCATCATGCTTGTTAAATCTTTCCCTTTTCTGTACTAGGCTGAGCGCAGGCTTTAGAGGAGAGCAGATTAGTTTCAAAGCTACTAATGCCCCAGTCTCAGCGATCACAGCTTGGCTGTTGTTGCTGCTGCTAACT
Source organism: Cettia cetti (assembly GCA_013401135.1). NCBI lineage: Eukaryota > Metazoa > Chordata > Aves > Passeriformes > Sylviidae > Cettia > Cettia cetti. The sequence goes on from VZUI01044951.1 coordinate 4,447, forward strand.
GCTGCAGAAATGACAAGCTCACACAGCCTGGCAGAAATCCTGCGGGCAGTCTGATTACTCATTGCTGAGGTGTTCCCAGAGGAAGATGGGGGATATTAAAAGAAGAAAAAAAAAAAAAAAAGCTGTGAAGTCACGGATTTTGGGTCTGTACAAAATTTATTGATTGAAATCTTTGAAGAATGCAGGAGATGTATGTTCCCATAAGAGGGAAGAGATTCTGGTACAGAACTAGGTTGTGTTCATACCTCTTTGAGTTGTTGGTACTTCTGGTAGTTGCCAGACCTAATCTGTTGGTCCCAATATCATCAGGTATATTTGAGATATGCTTTGATCAGCTAGCGTCTTTGATTTCTTATATAAATGTGAATGTCATTCAGCCAGATATACGGATTTATGACATCTGCTTTTCAGGCAAGAAAACTGATAAACTGGAGAGTTTGAACAGTGTTTAGTAGTTACAGTCCTGGAAACACAGATCTCAGTCTTACATTGCAAGATGAAAACTGACTGGTAACTTGCTCACTGTAGCATAGGAGCAAACAGGCTCTTCCAGAAGAAAAAGTAAAAGCAGCAAAGTACTTTCAAAGTGTATTGAAGTTGGAGAAGTATAAAACAGAAAAAATTAAATAGTGAGACAAATTCATTGCTAAAACAATTTACCTAAGAAGTCCTTGGGATCTTGTATCACTGGCTGTTGCTTGTCCAGGATAATGTGCCTGGCAGGCAGGCAGATAATAGGTCAAACAACAATTCATTCATAAAAGTTGTACAGCCCTTTTGTTGCACAGGAAGAAAAGCTGCATGGTCACAATGGTCACTTCTGCCATGCCACCTACAGACTAGTAGTGCTGCTATCCATCAGGACCATTGTCCATTATCTCCAGCACAATAACCAGAGCAGTGTTGTCTTTTCTCTTTGCCATTCACTGTATCAGTAGAAAAGATGGGGTGGACTTTGTAACAGCACTGATTTGTGGAACCATTTCTGTCTTCCACATCTCAGGTTTCCATGGGGGTTTTTTTTGCTTCTTAATCTTTAGTACCATTTTGCTATTTGTCATAACCTTTTCACTGAGGAAAATAGTAGGAATTTTAGTAGAAAATTGTAAGAATAAGCAGATGTTAAATGGAAAACTGTTCTAGAAACTGCTGACTGAATGCTTTCAGTGGGACAGGAGTGCCAGATTTTATATATATTTTTTGTGGTCTTGGGGAACATTTCAGAGTAGGCAGAGGTGTGTTACACTTTGATTCTGGTGCTCCTCTTAGTTACCAGGCTACATTGAACAATTCATTGGAGGGAGCCCAGGTATTGCTGAGAGAGCAACTTACCTGTCTCCCCATTGCTTTATACTTCCCACTTCGCTTTTTTTTGATGCCTATGTTGCTTGTGCTACACAGATAGGATGGAAAAATTACATAGCCTGAGGAGATACCCATCTCTGAATAGATGGGTTATTGGTTCTGGGAGGTTTCTTATATGATGCATTCAGACATGACTCATTTTCCATAAGACAGTATTGCAGGAATTCATGGAGATTCTCTTTGGAGTAGAGTTTGCTTGGCTCTTTCAGGATAAGTGTTTTGGTTTGTTTAGTATTTTGTAAGCATTTTGATGATTCCTTGTGTCCTCTTACTGATGGTCAGCTTATACATGCACACACATGCACAATTTCAATGTAGACTTGAATGGGTGTGAAGAAAAGGCCTGAGGTAAAGCATTTTCTGAGCGCTCCTGTGCTGTAGCATAGTGTGAAACACAGATCTGCCTCTATTAATATAAAACTCCTTTGTAATAACAATATGTTTCTCCCTGGTGGATACTATGAACTTTTGCTACCCTAGTGTGCTAGAGAGGATGCTATCTAATATAATTGAGCCTCCATGAAACATGCCCATGGAGAGGTATGTTCTGCTACTCAGCACAGAGTAAATCTCATCTTCACAGCACTCACAGCCATGAATTTTGGGTTTGTGTTGTCTGAGGAAATGCACAAGGACAACACTTGTACAGTGCCTCAGAGCGAGGCAGTGCAGTATAAGGTTTTGTGGGCTGAGCAGCTCCCTGGAAAGACCTCATATCCTGGCTCAGGTAGGATCCATCTGCACTTTGCATGTCAACCCAACGTAAGATAGCAGAAATGGATCTGTGCTGGGAGGAGGTGCTGCTGTGGCTGGGTAGCTTTCAGTGCTCACACCAGCCTGCATTGGTGTGTATGCCTGTGTTACCTACAGCGGGTCCTGTGTTCACCTGGCATGTGACATGCTGGGAGGAGTTCCATTTGGGGACCAAGGTGTGATTTATCTCTGTGAGTTAATTTATTGTGAAGTGTGTGTGTGTGTGTGTGTGTGTGTGTGTGTGTGTGTGTGTGTGTGTGTGTGTGTGTGTGTGTGCGGTGGAGTCCCGTGCGTGCAGCACTTCCCGCTGTGCACTGGGAAGCATGAGAATCCCATTAGGCTGGGTTTAAAGTTTCCTTCCTTCCATCTGCTCAGTGAACTGCACCAGGCTCAGCTGTCTTGGATGTGTGAAGGTTAATGGTTGCCCTTCTTTCTGCAAGAACTTTATTTGTGCTCTTTTGCTTTCTAACTTGTTTATTTTGCTGTGCATAGGTTTAGGTACCTGATTATTTTGTGGGCTCACATAAAGACAATGATATTAATCTTCTGATGACTCTTTCAGAGGATGGTTATTTCAAAATGGTGCTTTATCTGCTGTAAAATAATGTAAGCTGGATTATTTTGTACTATTTTTCTCATAGCCCATTGGACTGTGCTGTGGATCTGTTTGGCTACAGCTACTTATTTTGTAATTATTGTTCTTACTTGGATTAGGGTACAATGTAGTACTTGGTTTAAATGGTTTCTGCCTGATTTAAGTTGTTGTTCCTATGATATCACAGGTCTTGGGATAAGTTTTATGCATTGAAATCAATTAACTTCCTTCAGTGTATGAAGCGTACTTGCAGTAAAGTAGGGTTAGCCCTTCTTTGGATGAAGCTCTAAATATTTAATGAAAGTTCCTGCAAGAATGAGTTTGAGCATTGCATTAGGTAGCAAAGAAAACAAAAAATAAAGGGAAACTGGCTTTCTCAAAGTGGTTTTGTAGCAGTAATATGCTGTAAAAGTTAGATCACTCTGGAATCCTGATTGTCTCATCATCACTAGCTTTTTAATTCTTCATAAACTACATTAAATGAGCAATCCTAGAAACAGAACAGCTGTCTGCAGTGCTGGAGCACTTTTCTCTGAGGAGCAGTATCGCCTTTGGCTTTGGCTCATGGCATGGTTTTTTTGTCCACTACATCAGATCGTCTTGCAGTCACTGTGACCTCTGAATGTTCCCAGTAGTATTCCAGAGAATATAGTAGCAGCTGTCACATTAGGTTGGATGTCCTTACTGATAGAGAGTCAAAAGCATGTCTTCTTCTCTCTCATTCTGTTTTGAAGTTTGCTGACAGTATTAGTCTGCATTTGTATATGTTTTCATCAGAGGTGATCCTGTGTTCCTTCAATCTACCATGGCCACTTTGAGCCATTTTGTTATAAAAAGAAATACTCTAGGATATGTTTTCTTTCAATGTGTTGATACTCACTCTCAGATTGTATTGGCCCTGTGCAGGAAGAAACAAATATTATGCCACTCCCTTTTCTCTGCATCATACTGCTTACTCATTTTTGTATAAATAATAGGTGTTCTGATTTATTTTGCAGCATCTAAACACACACAGCAGTCTTGTGTTAATCCCACATTGCTTCATGTCTGACTGTCAAACACAAACATTTCATGCTTTTCAGATACACAGTCAAAAGGAAAGAGGGAGTTCTGGAGCATCTGGGCACCAAATGAGTCAAAGCATGTCAGTATTTTACAGTTTTGTATTTAATCTTGCACACTGTCAGTCAAAAAAAATTTTAAAAAGTATCTCTAGCGTGTTCTTGCTACATAATATTTCAAATCAGAAAGATACTTTTTGTTTGATGATCTCTCATAAGTACATCTACATGTCCTCAAAGTGTTTGGGTTCTGTCCTTTTTTCCTGAAGAAACAGACTTGGCAACTCAGCTTTAATTTCCAAGCAGCTTCTTACCGGAATGGTAATATAACATCAACAAGCTGAAGGGTATCAGAATGCCATTCTCTCTTTTAAGTTTTTTAATTAGACAGATAAAGAAGGCAAAAGAAGGTAGATTCTGGTCTCAATTTCATTTGTACAGGAAGGTTGGATTACTGCAGTAGATGACCTTTAATAGTCCATACATCATATTTCCTATCTTCTCTTTAGCTGCAGAAAACCTTTCTCACAGACAATAGCAAAACCATGTTTCTGTAGGATCTGCTAAAACCACTGCCAACAGAACAGCATTGCCTTGGGCTTAGCTACTTTATCATTAAGTAAATGCATTTGACAGGTTCTGTGCAATGATGCTGTTTCGTCACTGCCACTCAGCTTTGCATTACCAGCATTTCTTTGTGTTACCACATTTAGAAATGACAGGGAACCTTCTTCACTTGTTTCAGGACTAGTGGGCCTGTGATGTATTGCCTCAGGAGCAGCAGCTGTAACAGTTATTAGTAGTGGATTATTTTCTTTATGGTGGTTTTTTGTAAGATCAATTTATACGTACAAAATGCTTTCTAAATGGCTGCTTTAGTGGCATACTTATTTCATAAATGGGCTGAGCCAAAGGGAAGTACAGAACAATTTTAAAGACTCTAAGGGAGCTACAGGAAAGACTGAGGGAAAATAACTACTTCATGGCAAACTTTGCTTGCATGGTGTTTTATTCAGACAAAGAAGGATTGTAACCGTAGGGACTGTTGTGTAGTCTTTCACAGTGCAGAGTCAAGAGAAGTTTTCTGCTTGGTGGCTAGAGATGAACGGGATACCCTTTGGGATGCTGTGTTGCCACTCTGTTTTGGTGGCTTTGTGCTTGGTGTGGGGTGTGCACCATTACTTGGTAGGACAGAAATCAGTAACACCCAGCTGTTACTTTTTTCTCCATTTAATTTACCACAACTCCATTGTCAGGATGGCTTGGCACACCTTTCATTTTACAGTTTCCAGCAGATTTAGAGGCCAAATCATGCCTTAAGCCTTCTTGACCTGAATGGTGATGGCTTCTGTGAAGCAGTGACAGTGTCAGCCTCCTCCCCTTGCCTGCGGGGGAAGCCAGCAGTCTGCCTCTGCTGTCTTTGGCCTAGGAACTCTGCTCCTTTTTAAAGCAATGCTTCAATCTCTCACACTTCCCATCATCAGCCTGTTTACAGGATAGCAGTGGGTGACTGTGTTGGGATGTTTGTACATCATGGTTTGCCCTGCATAGGTTAGGATGCAAGGCTGGAAGATGGTAGATATCTTACATTGTTTTCCCTCCTTTTCTCCCTGCACAAGAAGAACCACAATCCTTCTCCTTTACATTCAATGAATATTTAGCCCTAGATATCTAAAGCCTCTCCCTGCCAGTTTTTGGGTTTTTGTTTGGTTTTTTTTAGTCCATAAACAGAAGCAGACACCTTAGGGACTGATATTTGGCAGTTGCTTTCAAGTGTCTGTATATCTGACCTAGAAAGAGTGTGTTTTTTGTTGCGTGCCAGTTACAAAGTCTGAATGGTCCATATTAATTAGAATCATCTGCAATCCTTTTAGCGTGTGAGCCTCTGGCATCATTAAGGATTTTCAGGCTCTCGTTCCTAAAGGATTGATAGAGTTCAGTCCTCTAGATCTTTGATTATTTTTCTCATTAGCAAACATCTCCATGCTATAAATCAAAGGAGAAGGAAAGATTGCCATCCCCAGGGTGCTTTGTAAAATGCCTCGGAAACCTGAGCCCCAGCTGCACCCAGAAGAAAGAAAGTAATATTAATGTATAAAGCCCCACTTAACCATTTAGGTTATCAGCTCAGCTATAGTTAGTTCTCTTTAGTTATTTACAGGCATATCATCATATATTTAGTCAGACAATCAGATGATTTTAGGGACTAAAACACTAATCCTCTTAAAAACGAAAAAACCTACTTGCTAAGGCCAGCTCAGCTTAAACAGTTCTCTTGAATTGAATTTCCTTTTGATTTAATTAAATTGTGTAAGATCATCTCCTATGTTAAACTGTTTAACATAGTTAAACTGGTACGGTTTGTGCCTATTGATGTTCTCTCCTTCTCTAGCCTATTAAAGGCCTTCGGGAATTTCCATTCACAGTTTTATGTTTTATCTGAAAAAATAAAAAGATTCAATAAGTAACTACTTTGGTAATGCAATTTCTAGGATTTTTCTTCAGATATGTAAAGCGGGAATTGGTGCCACTGGCGAGATTTTTTTTTAAAATGTATTTTTTCCCCAAGGAGTTTGAAACAGTCTAAGTATGCCATATAAAATTTTTATTGAGCAGAACCTATGAAAATGAAGGATTTTCCATTTAAAACTGATTTTGATTCATAAATTCTAGATGTACTTATTTACTTTGGTAGATCAAACTCAGAAAATAATTTCTGGGTCTGTTAAAAGTGAGATTATTGGGTCATAAGAACTTTTGACATTTTGACTGTTAATGTGAAAAATTTTTGGTAACTCTCATACAGTGATTTCTTGCTTCAACCCTAATTGTAACAAAAATTCCATCCCCTTTGGGAATGATTTTGCTTTTTCTACCACAAAATAAATTGTAAAAAAGAAGGGAAACACTAGCTCCTCTTCCATCTAGTAGTTACTGGATTGTAGTACCAAAGCAGAATGGAAAATTTGCTGAAATCTTTCATCTTCTTCTTCAGCTGAATAATGGCAGACTTAAAAGTTGTAGGTTCCAACCGTTGTGTTACCGCTTTGAGTCCTCTGAAAGGTTATGGATTACCTTTCCTAGATTTGACTATTAAATAAGATTTTGACTTTTAAGCCATTGTACCCAAATCCCCTTGAAATTTATGAGAAAACTTTCCTCATATGCATATGCATGGAGTCTGGATCAAAGACTCCTTATGTGAGTACTGCAATTCCTTTCAAGCATTTGCACGAGCTGATAGCATATAAAACTTCTCCTGCAAAGTTCTTTCTTTACATTTGTGATCATTTGAGTTCTGTTTTGCTGCGCAGACTTTCACTTGGTATAAAAACCAAGACAAAAATACTGTTTGAAAAAAGAATTTTCAGGGTTTGCTAAGGGAGTAAAACGACTTGTGCCTTGCCCCTGAACCTGTTTTTTATTACTGCATTTTCAAACTGACCATTTTGGTATCTGGCACTCACAGTAAATCTGTGTCAGTACTATTTGACCTTCTGTCCTCACAGATCCAGCCTGCTGCCTACAGTGGCCCTCCTGGTAAACCAGCATAAATTTGCAAACTAAGATTTCAGTAGCTATAGGATATAGAGTGTGAGTATGATATTGCCAGGAGACCTGTATCAAAGGACAGACTTCAAATACAGCAGATAAATTCAGCAGACTGGATGAATTAAATTTCTGATTTAATTAGTGGAATTCTGTGAAATGGGAATCAGCAAGCTGTTGGTCCTGTGATATGTTCTTATCATTGCAGGCTTGCTGGAATTGTTCATTCTGATTTAAAAGTCAATTTTTTTTTGAAAACTATTAAATCCATTCTGCAGCACAGCCTTGATTCAAGAAGAGTTTTGACACACACGTGTTTTGAGTATTATTTGTCTGATTTTTCATAAATATACCCTTAAAAAATAGAGTATTTAAACTCAAGCCCTTCTGAAAAGGGCTTTTATGGTTGCCAGGCAGCTAAAAGATAGTGCAGTGCTCTCAGGGAGGTCAGAGTTGCTCTTTTTATTGGTGAAGACTGGAAGTCAGAGATGTCAGCCTGCTTGGAAGTGTAAATGCAAACCCAAGCAAAACCTTTTGGCTGTGCTCCAGTACCGGTGCCAAACTCCTTGTTCTCTGAGTGTTTTAAGACATTTTATTTTATGATTAGCAGTAGCAGCCCAGCTCTGAACACAAGAGCGCACAGAGAAGTCAGAGCAGACTTCTGCTCTGCGAGCACAAGTGAACCTCATGTTGAGAGGCACAAATCCTCCCTAACTGCTGATAGCCGTCTTGCTTATAGTGTGCTTTAGAAAACAAGTAGCACAAGGAAGGTATTTTCTTTTTGCCAGTCCTTTCAAACTGGAACAGATCTGCAAAACAGAGCCCAGATGGCAGCAGAATAGTGGCTTAGATGCAAACCATCCGTTGAGGCAAGCGGTACTTTTCCTTCTCTGACTAGTGGCTTTGAATCTTCTTTTTTCAATATAGTTTGTTTTGGAGACACACTTCAAATGTACAAAAAATATCAGAAAGTGAAAATCACAGTGGAGAGAATTAAAATTATAAAAATGCAGAGTGAAAGGAATAAAAATAAATAGCTTATGTGTACACATGTATTTAAACATTTGCAGTAATTTCTCATCAACAGTTTCTTAGTTCATATTTTCTGTTTAATCAGTGGCAAGTTAGGAGCTTTGGAGAAACTGACATAACAAACTAGGTAGAACTTTTTAAAGTAGCAAAATAATTATGTAGTCTTAAATTCATTCTGGCAATATTCAGACATTTAAAAAAAGGTGGTCTAGATATGTGATAGATTACACGTTGAAATTGCAAATACTACTGGATTGCAATTTGCTGACAATATTTGAAAAAATGCATTAATACACATCATAGCATTTTATTCTGTTGGTGTTTTTAAAAAAGGTCTCTTACCTCATGATTATTGCATCCAGTATTTTTTAAGGTTGTGTGAGTTGGGTGTATCGTGTTTTTCAATGTGCCATCAGTGTGAAGGTGCAGAATTCCTAATGTAAGAAATTCTGAATCTTCTGGAAATTGTAATCCAGGGTTAAATTTGTAATTTTAAACATGAGACCTTACATCAAAGTCAGAAACAAGAGTTGTGTTCTCTGCATTTTTGGGCTTGTTGGTTAGCTGCTTTTTCCTAATTCACTTCTTTTGCTAGTTGCATTTCAAGTTAGAAGAAAGCATGAAGCAGACTGAAGCCTGCAGGCTGTCAGCTAAGGTTGCTTCCTTATCTGTTTCTCAGCAGATCAAAGTGAGAGTGAACAGTAAAGATACCAACCACCTCTAATATATTCACAATTGGAGTCTTAAGTTATGTACTTGTAATTGCTGCATGGAGCAATCTCCTGCCTTTCTGTTTGTATGGAAAGAGTCCATGGTAATGTTTCACTGGTGGAGCTCTTCATTTAGGTGCCTGAAGATTGTATTAATGCCTCCTGCAACATCAAGACTCCCTCCTACCACAGATGGGGAGAAGGAGGCTAGTCACATTCACATGATTTTAGAAATACTGCTCTGGGAAGCAAAGGTGCCTTGAGACTTCTTGCAGGATAGGTGAGTCCATATGCTCTGTGTGAGTCCCACCTTCATTTTTGGTCTCATTGTTTCAGTTTAGTAACAGTCTATATTCTGCTTAGTGGATTGGCCTTTGATCGCTGAAAAACCCTGGCACAGCCTAAACTGTGGAGTCATGGCACAGTCTGCCACTGAATTTTAGGGTTAGGAGGGCATTGCTATTTCCCATATGAAGGGTCATTTTAGGACACTGTTGTTGCTGCAAGAGGAGGTGCTTGGTTTGTGGCCTGTCAGATCCAATGGTGTTTCATTAGGGACACATATGGATATCTCAGTTCAGGAGATACCTCGGGTCTCAGTACACTGTCAGCGCAGTTTTCTCCTGGTCTGGAAAATGTAACAGCTCTTGGTGACAGGAGATGCCAGAATATAGTGTTTGCTTTCCTCTGGTTCTGCTTGAAGGTGTGATTTGCAGTGCTTCAAAGAGGGGTCTGCCCTGCAAGAAGCCCCTGGGAAAGCAGAGTTTACTGTTATTCCTGTGAGGAGCCTTTTATTCAAAAGCATAGATTTTCAGGCCTGGCTACTCTTGACCTGGGAAAGGAGAGTGGGGGCATAAAAGAAGTCATGCAGAACACATGTTCTGCAACATCAGCAACAGATGAGGGAGGATTTGATTTTGGCTGCAGGGAAGCAGAGTCAGAACTAAGTAGTCAGTATGTTGCATATGAAAAGTGTAGGGTTGGGGCACTTAACCAGAGCCAAGTTCTGTTGCAATATAACCATGATTACAGACATTAAATATCATTTTATGATTGCAGATTGCTAAGTGTATGTATTGGAGCTGATGCCTTACGTGTTTCATACACTACTGCTGAGGCCAGACCCAAAGTTGCTTAAATTAGCTGAGAAGTTCTCATGGATTTCAGACAGTTTTGGATGTCAGAATCTGTGCTTCATTAATGCATTCTGATGCTGGGAATTTTCTAAAAGGTTTCAAATGTTTTGTTTTATTTTTAGTTTATTTGTTTTAGTTTTTTCCACATTTTTAATCTACATAATTGACATTATGCAATCAGAATAAAATCTTCTGGAAGTAAGGTTACACAGAGCATTGTAACATATGGCAGTGCCTGTTTTTCCATGGTAATAATAATAATGCTACAGAAAAGGGAATGCTTCTGTTCAAATTCCTCCCACCTTCAATTTCGGAACAGTTCTCTGTCCTTTTAGAACTGTGCTCTGAACTGTGCATCTTCCTAATGCTTTGGACTTGAATTCAGAAGAGATAAGTGTTGTTTTACCATCTGATCCTTTAGTAAATATATGACAACTGGGCCTCTTGTTGGTTTCTTTTTTCAGGTTATTAAAAGATGATGTATCACAATTATCTGTTACTTCTTCAGTAGTAACTGCTGAAACAGCACCAGCATTAATACTGTCCTAAATTTGAGAAAAAATAGGCTCTTGAGATGCCTGCCTAAAGGAAGGGAGTGAAAGCAGATCAGTTTAAAGCGAGGTAATAACATTTGTACCTTGTCTTCTTAGTGCAACATCTAACAGCTCTCATTCCCTTTGTGCTACTTTAGAACAATCTGTTATTTAGTAATACAGCTTTTGATCCTTCAGTGGGCCAGGGTCAGCTGTTGTGCACTGAACATGTAAAAGAGGGACGGACCATGACACAGGGCTGTTGTTTGCCACTATGTGGGAGACTGATGGAGAAACCGGCTCTGAAACAGTGTTGGGCAGTTCTGATTAAAAAAGTGCCAGTGTTGTCTGGGTGGGGAAAACAGGCTGATCTGGCTTAGCCCTGACTGTGCTTTTCAGTGAACTTCCAGGGGTCCTTGCCATGCCTGTGTCACTCCAGAGTGCTTCACCCGTGGGAGGAGTCTGCAGGACTGGAGCTAGGGTGCACTACTTTTACCTGCTTGGTCTACTGCTCCTCTCTTTTTCCCATAAAAATGTTCAACTAAAATGTTTTTGCATCTCTTCTACATTGACCTGTGCCAAAATCCATTTTGAATCCATTTAGGGGAACCTTGGCCAACTTGTGCTTTCTGAAAGGTCCAGAGTAGGAGCACCTCAGCCTGACTGCTGGCTCCCAGGCTATGCATTTGTCCTTGGGGTCTGTGACATTACCTTCTCTGCCTCTGTCTCTGCGTGACTTGAAGTCAAGACATTGCAGTTTTCTTTTATGAAGAATTAAGAAAGAAAGAAGAAGAGTAACAGCAGCTAATCCTTTTCCTCATGAAGAAGTGCCTGGAGGAGGAACTCATGCACTAGTTGGAAAAAGAATGACAGCTGCTTTTCTGCTGAGATCCAGTGGCATTTCAAAATCCCCACTGAGGAGTATCCACAGGAGAAAAAGTGTAATTACGATGCTCATCCATATGATCAAGGAATGTTGTATGTAATGTCTGTCCATCACAAACAGGTTAGCTTTAATTTTCTAGTCAGGATGACGGCACAGGCTATTCAACATAATTTTTGGGTTGCTAAACCTCAAAGAATCTATTTCTTTCTTTTTTGATGTTATTGCCATGGAAACTGGCTTAATTGCAGGTCCAGATTACATCTTTACTGTTCACTCACTTTCATTTTGATCTGATGGCATTCTTCAGGTGCCAGGAAGAGACAAAGAACAAATCAACAGTGTTCCTTGAAACACAGAGTCACTCCCAGTGCTCTCCAGCCTCTACTATCTGAGTGTAGCCACTTGTGTTCTGTCTCGCAGAGCAAGAGACATGAAACCTGAAGATTTGTTGCCTGCAGCCTTATTTTCTGTGATAGCATTGCTCAGCCAAGCTGGAGAGGACAACTCAGCAGATTGCTTGCTCATCTATTTCTCACTCCTGTGCAAGTGGTAACAGTGATGCACAGTGGAGGACAAATCTGGGAAATGTTTTGCAGATGCATTAAAACTATTGAAAACAGATATAATTAGGAGTCTAGGAGAATTGCTGTTAAAAGTGGGTATCAGTGTCCAGAGTGGTGAAGGCTGTATGGGAGAATCCAGATAATAAATACTTAAGGGAATAATGTCTGCATGTGATGGCCCAAACCATAAGTTTTGCTCTTCTCATATTTTTGGGGTTTGAGTGCTGTCTTGAGCATGGGAGGTCTATAAATTTATTTTGTTTTGGCATTTTTATCTGGATACCAGGTAAAAGTGCCTTCTCTTGTGACCTGGCCTGGATTCTTGGAGGTGGAACATAGGGACCATACTTCTAGAGACCTGTTGCAAGCTTTTGCTTTAATCAAATGATAATGGTGTTCTTTCTGATGAAATAGCCTTTATCCCCCTACAAATCCTGTAGGTTTGAAAGTGAATGTTGGAGGGAGGAAACTGAAATGAGTATTTTCTTTTAAGAGTTCGGAAAATGTGGACATGAATGTATAAGTAGCCTCTAGGCAGCAGTAAAATTAGAAACTGGCTCTTATATAGCAAGTGGCAGTTAGATAAGTGGCTCTTATTATAGTCCTAATATATGCAACTGACCTTGGTGACATTACAAGAGTAATCTTCACACAGATAGCATTTTTAATGGAGTATCTATAATACATTAGTCATTGATGCCTTTGCCTTGCATCAGGCATTCAGATCTTATGTCCATTTTCCACTGTGCTTACTCTGCAGTCAAGTTACAAGGGAAAAATCTGTTCTTTATTGCTGTATTAATTTATCTCTTGACCTTTTGTAATACTGTTTAGTTTTTGAGAAGCCTTTCTCTGTCAGCATTAAGTCTTTTATCCTGATAAACATTACTATGGATCATAAGAAGTTGAGGGAAGTGAGTGTCCTTATGTTGCATGAGAAGGCAGCTTTGCATTACAGTTTTTCATTCTTTTTGTATGCATGGGATGTTGAAATTGGTTCCTTTTCATTCTGAAATGACGAGAGTGCAACACATACCCTTGTCTGTCTCTCCAGAGAGTGAGTTAACACTGGTAACAGAATGGGTGAGTTTACGAAGGACAGGAGGTAGAATAATTATTTGGCTTTAATAGATCTATTTCTGAACTAACTCAGTAACTTGTTAGTTTATGAGTGATTCATTGGCATAGGTTGCTTTTGTTGCAGAAAGACTTATGTATATTGACCACAGCTGATTATATGGCTGGCTTTGGCTGAACCTGGTATTATTATGATCTCTGTAGCCTCAGAATTTGTATTCAGAAGAAATTAGGGTAGATTGTAATTTTGACAATTATCATTATCCAGCATGTCTTCATGAAGACTTGCTTACTTAGGAAGGAGCACTTTCCTTTACTCTAGTCTTTGCTAGTGAGAGCAATGCATAATCTCATATTCATAGTACAGGAAAAGGTGCTCAGGAGCCAATCGTGTGTTTCTGGTTCTGTTATGGATTCAGGCAGTTTTCATGGATATAAGATGTGGCCTCCTGAGAGTGAAAAAATAAAGTAAAATTAAGAGACAGGGAAGGAGCAGGTTTTTTGAAAATGTTGACCTTGATATGTCAGGTTTTACATTTCTAAATTGGAGTATTATGAGTATTTCACAAGACTCCTAAAGGCACTTGTGAGTGCGTGTGAAGTGTTTTAGGGCTGGTCGCAGAGGAATCTACACTGCAGTTTGAGGAGTAACATCTTCACTTCAGACCACACCTCTGGAACATTTGTAGATATGGTGGTAGCCTCATCTGACAGCTGTCCATGAGAGATTGTCATATATCTGATTTTCTCAGATGTATTATTGCCCTCTTCCCCAGGAATTTTGTCAGGAGGAAAATACGAATTTGTCCCAGATGCCCTCAGAGAATGTCAGAGCTGGTATCAGTGTGCCATTTGTTGTCATATGCACTATGTGGTGTTCCTGCCCAGAGCAGTGTTGTACAGGATGGATTACTGTCTGACTCAGGAGTGTGTGAAGGGATAAACTCTTCAGTGGCGTTCATGGCAAGTGTTCAGTCTACCTTATCATAAAAACATAAATAAATTCTGCCTGCAGATTTTAGATATTACTGTGAATCCATCAACCTAAGTTAAAGAAGTTAGAATTTTTCAGAAAAAATAAAAAAAAAACCCAACCCCATGTTTTGTTAATCAATATGTGACAGACAATCCAGTTTCTTTCCTCTGTTTATCAGTAACACGTAATTTTAGCAAATTGCCTGCCCTGTCTCAGTTCGACATACAAACCTTGTTTGACATATGGTGGCTGTTGCTTGCACCTGGAGGTTGAATATACTACATAGAGCATGTAACTAAGGAGATGGGGTTTTGTTCATCCTTTCAGTTAATTCTGTGTGTTCTTTTTTTTCCCTCCCCTTCGTGCTGCACGGCTGATTACCACCCTAGGACCTTGCAATGGGACACAGACCCCTCAGTGCTGCAACTCCAGTCTGACTCTGAACTTGGGTATATGTCAGCTCTTTTTGTTATCATTTCTTTGCAAGAATTATGTTGAAAATGCTTCATAGTTGAGCTGGTTGTATGTGATTTTCATTTGCTTTTTTGACTTAAAAATACCATAATTTAAGTTTCCTTTTTTTAGTTTCATAAATAAGAAGCTTCAGCAAATCATCTTTGTGGGAAAAAACCCCAACTATTTAAACAAGCTTATGAAAAGATAAATTGCTATTTCTGTTGCCTGAAACACAATACAAATAACTATTTCATTGCAGATGAAATGTTATTATTGTGGCACATATGTGCATGCATAGTTACATGGATTTTGTTTGTACCTGCTGATTCAGACTGTTCTCTGAATTGTTTGCAAGGTACTTTTCCCTCTCCTTTCTGCTGGCTATAGTTATGCTGTTTCCACATGCAGTAACAATGTCCCCTTTTCCCTTAGGAGTTGTGCATGTGTTTGAAGTCCACTTAAGTATGATCATAGTCCAAGAATAAGTGCCATCTTAGTTGAGTTCAGGCCTATGAAGTTTTTAAAAATTGTAATAGAGCTAAAATGTATATTTCATCGTTTGGGATGGAACTTCTTTACCCCATGGTTAAAAACCCATGGTTAATTTAAATAATGTAGAAATGCTTGCCTGCAGAAGTATTTAGGATAACCTCTTCCTCTAAAAGGGTGGGTAACAGTACCTCAAGTTCTTCAGAGCATGAGTCATAGGTAAAACCAAATCACTACACTGAAATATATGCTCTACCAATGAACTTACAGGGTTGTGTAACCTCCAGGCAAGTGTCTCGTGTTTTCAGTTGTTCATGTACTGCTTCATTCACCATTCTGTAAGAAAAACACCAACTTCCCTTTAGCTGCTGATTGACAGTGCTCCCAGCTGCAGTTAGGTGTGTTAGGTCTATTCACCAGGAAAGATCCAATAGGAAAGTATCTAGAGAGCTTTCTAAACAGAAATATTTCTCCATATCCAGAACTCTTAGGAATGTTTGCAGTTGACACATGAGTATGACTTCAAATAGGTCACAGTTCTAAAACTTTACCTGGGCTGTACCAAAAACGTAGAGTGTTTTGAGCTGTTTTAACCTACAGAAACCTTTTAGAAGCTATTTTACAGAAGTTTGGAGTAAAAGATGAGGACTCCTAGGAGCAAGGTTTCTCAAACAGCTGTGCAAGGCAAGTTCTTTTATCTGAGTCATGAAAAGATAACTCTATATGTAGCTACAAGACTTCAATCATTTACTAGCAGTCAGTGCAAAGACAGAAAAGAAGCATGCCAAAGAGCAAATCCACAGGTATACATTTTAATGGAAGTCCTGCCCCTTTTGAAAGAAAATTGTTTTCAAACCCAAGCAGAGTTAAATTTTGATCTGGTGTCCTGAGACTAGAGCAAAAAAACCCCCAAAAAACAACAAAACCAATGCAAAAGAAATCCTGCAGTCAGCAATTAAATGATGTGTGTTGCAAAACACTTCTAATAGATACTTCTTTCTTAAGATACCTATGGACAGAAGGATCAGTTTTAATGCATGGGTTTTAGTCACTGTCCTCCCACTGTAGTTTGGAAAGGAATCCCTCAAAGCTTATGTGCTCTCTAAGATTAATATTCATTGAATTTATGAGAATTGTGAGTACCTCAGAAGAAAAATGGGGATGGGAAAACAGTAGACCACTTAGTGTTGTCCCAAAAAGAACTAGAGACTAGAGCACATATTTGGTAGAGTCCAGATATTGAAAGGATGCTCCAGTTGTCCCTGAGTGCTTGGCACCAAAGGCTAGGCCAGCTTTTAATAACATGAGAAAAATTAGAGGTGGCTTGACCCAGGAAAACAGCAATCAATAGATCACATTCCTTCAGATGAAGAAGCGCCTCCCAGTCTTCACCAGTAATTACAGGATATGGGTGGCACAAGGCATTTTTACAGGCACCAGCAATTACTGAACTGGAAGTGTTTTAGGTAAAGAATTCCATGCACTGTCTCAGCACAGTGCCGTGGGAAATAGCTCACTTCTGGGACACAGTGAGCAAAGAGGTTCAATCCACCCAACCAGCAGTTACATCCAGCTCTCTGTTAGGGTCGTGTTCCCCATCCTCAGGCAGTCCAGGAGGTACGGAGTGACCTCATGTTAAAGTGTTTTAGATGAGGTTCTAATTAGGTCCAGATTAGACACATAATTAATTAGGTATTATACTTAACCAACACCACTGTAAGGAGACTCTTTCAATGCAAAGGCTTAAGAACCTCAGTAACTGGAAAGAGAAGCCTGGGGCAGCAGGGGACTGGTTACATAGGAAGTCAAACTGACCAAGTAGGCAACAGAGATTGAGCATCTGGTGCTGAGGGAGGGAAAAGCACATGAGAGTTTGCTGGGGTGAGATATTTATTAAAGATTGAGTTCACACAGACCATAAGTTAAAGCAGCTGCAAAATGTAAAACTGCTAAAATTTTTGCTAGCTGAAGAAACTTTTCTGCCCCCAGTAATGAGGTAGAAGTTTTTCTGCAGAGTTTTTAGACAATTGCAGATTTTGTTGGTGAAGTCACAGATGGTTGTAAGGAGGGAGATTTGTTAATTTTTCTTCTTTGAAAAGAGGAAAGACTCAGAGCTACAACAATTGTTTCTGCTCTAGTGGTTTGTTACACAATACAGCTGATTTGTACTGATTACCTGCTGAATCTAATTGCAGTCAGCTTAATAACAACCCAGGCAGTAAAATAGATTAGAAAAAATATAGCTGATGCAGCTGAAAAGTTGAGTAGGTGTTTTCCAGTGGGGACATTTTCCTTTTGAGACTCCCATTTCCTTTCAGACATCAATCTTAATTGAATACCTAAACCACTGTAAATTAATTAGATCAAAACCCCTATGACTTCTGTTCTTCTGACAATCTGGAAAATGGAGAGGATATGGATAATGTGTAGAGAATATTCTGTTTTACCAAATTGTTCTCTTCAATAATGTGGCAAGTTGAGAAACATTGTGTCCAGGAATTTATTTCCCCATAAATGCACAAGCATGCTCACACTTCTTGATTTAGGTAACTGGCCTTATTTAGTTCATTTGTTTTTTATGTTTGCACTCTTTTCTCTGCTGAAAGTTGGCATTTTTTCCAGTAAAACACTTCCAAGTGACCATTTGTATATCTTCACTCCCTGCAGATAGTCAAATATATTCAGGAAATAAACTGATTTTTTCCCCTGCTGCTAAGTGAACTGTGCACAACCAAAAATGTTCATGACCATGCTCAGCTGCCTGCCTTCTTTTTCCCTTACCTACTTACACTTAGTTTGCTTCACTGTTTTATTTCATACGGTTTATTTAGGATAAGGGAAGTAGACAAAATAGAAGGCTACACTTGCTCTGCTCCCAGTTGTGTTTTAGCTCTCCTCCAGCCCTTGCATTAGGACTCCACTAATCATAAACCTACTTCAATGCCACTATTAAGGACTCCTATGGAAGGGATAATCTCCTTCTTTATGGAAATTACCCACCTTGCCAGCTAAAGACTCCGTTATTGCTCCCTGCTGAACATTTGGCAGTCCTAATCCATCCTGGTTTAAACCCACTGTACCCTTTCCACAGCTGTGTATCCCAGGCTGAGGATGAACCCCTTTGAGCAGACAGAACATCATAGTAATGATGGTCTGAAAGAGAATTTTGTTGCATGTTGAGAGGGACACAAGCAGGCTATTTCGCTCTCCCGTTTCCAGTCCCTCTCAGCAGCATGATCTACAGGTTCAACAACTGTGCTTCATTATGGCAAATGGTTCCCAGGTTCATGTTTTTCACTGCAGTGAGGTACTTCCCATGCATACTGTGTTGTGTTTCGTCTTAACAAACTCTGAAGTATTTTTATCCTGTTCATAACAGCAAACATTTGCTCCTGCTGCTGATTTACATTTAACATGGCTAACCTTTTGATGTTGTGTATTCCACCTTAGACGCAGACTGCACAAACTAGGGGTGTCAAAGATTACCCAGGTTGATTTCTTACCTCGGGAAGTGGTATCATACTCCAAGGAGACGCAGACACCTCTGGCCACACATCAGTCTGAAGGTAAGATTTATGTTTTTTTTTAAAAAAAATTATTAGAAAATTTGCATCTGAGTTACAGAATGTAATAAAAATAATAGTAAGTTATAACATAGCTGCTTATCATGTGTTTTCTGAAAGACAGGTATTGTTTCTGTGATTAATGGCTGTTCTGATGAGAATAATTATAAAAATCACTTTAAATGCAGGTGGACCAAACTACTTCTGACTTACAATGGGTTGGCCTTAGATTGCAGTTTAATGGGAACATTTTTAAAAATAAATCACTATGAATATAATTAAAATTGCACTTTTTTTCAATTTTTTAATGCTTTCTCAAGGAAGTTATAAATTCTGTGCTTTGTAAAGAGGCAGTGTTGGAAAGCTGCCCTCAGTGGTTTGGTCAGGGTAATTGTGTCCCCCTGCTGTAGGTGAAACAGAGGGAGAAGTTGCAGCTTAGCTAAACTGAAAAAGCAGGTTTGCATACTTTGATGTGGACAGTCTTTCTTTCTCTTTGCTAACATCTTGCTGACATCTGTACTCATGGAGCTGTTTGTTGGCTGTTTGGCTCTCTTGTTGATAAGCAAATACACAGTAAATACACAGGGGATTGCTGATCTGCCAGTGTTGTACTGCAGAATGCTGATTGCAGGTCAGTGGTACCAATTATCTGAATGCAAAACTGTGCATTAGCCTGATATAGTATATTCACTAAAACAAAGCAGATAGAAGAGGAAAAACTCATAGCAGTCTTAACCATAATTTTTGCTGTTAACAGTGAAGGATCAAAAAAAGTTCAACAACTGAGTAATTTTCTGTAGAATATAGTGTAGAACTTTACTGGGCTTCATTCAGAGAAGAAAATACTCAGGTAGGTTCAGAAGGTGGTGGTGGTAAATCTGTCTAAGTATAAGTTACTGTCAGGGAAAATAGAGTGATAAACGTAGCCAGTTTATTTTTTTTTTTTTCTGCAACTGGGCTACCAAGTCTGCCTTAGGAAGCAGAAATAGAAACTGCTGAGCTAGATGCTCATATTCTGCTTTTCTGAAGCACAAGTTTACCCTGGTCATCTGTGGACTAAAATAGTGCCTTCAAACACAGGCACCCCTTTTGCTTGGATGATGCTCCTTGAGCAGCGTGTCAGAGAGCTTTGCCTGCTCGTGGGGAGAAGCTGTCTCAGAGCCTCCCTGGGTCAATCCAGCTCATCTCTCTTGTCTCTCTGTGGGCTGCTGTAGCCTCGAGAAAACGGGGGTTGCACCTGAGTCTTCGTCTTTGCTTAAGACCAGTTGATGCTCAACCTTGGAGCATTATCATGAATTCATTGTTAGATCAGATGGAGAGGGTGTCCTTCTTCTCTGACACATGGCCTTTATCCAATGCAAGAATCTATGGATATGGGGAATTTCAGACATGGCTTTGCGCTTGCCTCCCTCAGACCTATGACTCCAGCACTCATGAGCTGACCTGCCATTCTGAAAAAGACAGGCTCGCTTAAGGAAGCATCTTACTGAAAGTAGAATCTTGCTTTCTTCCCAAGGAGATCTTCAACTATTACAAAATCCTTTTCGTCCTAGACAAGAGGACAATCTCCTACCCTTCAAGGAGAAAAACCCAAACAACAGTGTGATACCATGGAGCATGGCTGTCAGGACAGTGAGCAGACAGGCAGTGTGGTTTGAACTGGTCCTCCCAGCACAGAGGAAAGTCAATTATTCCTCATTGGTGTGGAAGGAGATAAGAGTAAACATAAAACACAGTGCACTTTAAACTGTCTGGGCCAAAACTGTGATGGAAGAGGTCAAATATGTGGGTTTGGTGGCTGGATTTATTATTTTCCTATTCTCTGTCGTCACAGCCAAGGAGAAAACATCAAAAATAGTAGTGTTTTACATATTGAAACACAGTGGGAAATACCACCCAACCTCTTTCTTCAGATGTGTGAGGGAGAGAAAGTGTAACTTACATTTCCTTTCCAATCTGCTGCTGAGGAATTCTCTGCATATAACTTGGATATGCATGCTGTGCATCAGTAAAGGAGATTAAGGAAAGTTTGGTTGTTCCATTGAGAGGCTATTTAGTTGGAAATTCTCTAGGGGGTAAATAAGCACTGTGATTTTGGTCTCCCAGGTCTGATGGAAATGAATTCTCAGGTTTCCAATCTCCCAAGCCTCCTTATGAATGCTGAGCCCTTCATACTGTCAGTCTAAACATGAACAGCAGAGAGAGATTCCTCAGGAGACCAGCTTAGGGAAGTCTCTACATTGTTTCTATGCATTCATGTGATAAAATATAGCCATTATCTTTTCAAGATAAATTGTTCAGCCATTACTGTGGTTATGGGCTCAGTTATTTAGCATCTGAAGCCTTAGAGTTTGAGAATAGAAAACAAGAAACTTTTTTACTTGGATGAGTCAGCGTTTGAAATTCACTTTTCCCTGCCTGCCTTAAATACTGGAAGTGTCAAAATGCAGAATTTTAGGATGAGATGTCAATGCTTGGCTTCTTTTTAGGAAGATGTTCTTTGTGGTAATGGCTATTGCCCACCAAACCTTATAAAACTGGAAAAGGAAGGGTTCACCCTGGTAAGTCCATGTGGTGCCAGAGAGGCAGATGCTATGTGCACTGAAGTCTCAGCTTGTCAGCTGCTAATTTTAGAAAAAATAGTGTGGCATTATTCTTCACTGTATAAAAAACAGATTAGCTCCTCTTTTCAGAACAGGTAATTTGCCTTATTTCAGAGTAATAATGACATGTCATTTCCCCCACCAACTGTATTATTTAGGGAGATGTGTATATGCATCATTCAATCCTTTGATCACAAGTACCTAATTCTGCTTTATTTAGGTCACAGTCAGCTTCAGCCTTTTCTTCTTTGCAGGATGACTTCAAAAACATTCAGATCTTGGCTCTGGAGCCTGAGAAAAAACGTGCTTTTTACTTTTCCTCCTTTTCCCCTTTCCCCCTTTCTCCCTCCTTCTACTATAATTGAACTTGAATTCAGGTATTTATAGGCATTGAGAGGCATTTTACTTGTGCTGATTTTCCATTCTGGATTTGATTAAGATCTAGACCATGCCAAATATTTATTGAGAGGTCTCTGGGATACTTCCTTCATTGTGCAGAGGCTCTCACATCACCTCAGGAGTGGCAGCCCCATGTAGCCTTCAATGGTTGGACCCTCCAAAGCGCTGCAGATCTGCTATTTGCTAAAGGTGCACCTAGGAGAAAACAGAAAACATGGCCTGACCTGTGCCCAGGACTTGTCCCTCACTGTGTGCAGCAGTGGACTGAGATCCATATGACTGCCTGCCATCCACCTTTTCTGACAGAAATACAGTCTGCCCATTCAGGGTCAGAAACTAAAGGCTACAAGAAGGAGAAATTCTGTGAACTTTCTGTCTTTGCTGTCCAGTGTCAGGAGTGTTATTCCTCCTCTGTGAAGTAGAAACTACTTCATCAGTAAAATGAGATGTTCTCACATTCTGGCTTGACAGACTATCATTGCAAATAGGTTAGTCAGAAATGCATTCCTGAAAGAGTAGTTCCTGTGTACAAGATCTGACTTTCTAAAAAAATGGAAGTCATGAGCACTTCATCAGTTTATCATCGTCAACAGATGTTTGTTCATGGAGGGGAAAACAAATGATCTGCCATACCTCCTGAGCAGGGCAACCTCATGCTACGTCACAAATGGAACCCAGTTCTGGCAAAGGTCACAATTGAGACCTGTGACCCATCTGTTTATGTTTATGTTTGTCTCTTTATGTTTACATTTTCAAACAGTAAGGATATTCTGACTATTAGAGTAAAAGGAAAAATAAGCTCTCTACTCCATCTGGAAATAGGCTGGAATGAAGTGGCAAAATGGAGGTGGAGCTCCAGAGTCTGGGTTGGGTTCTGCGTGTGTCTGACAGAGTAACTCTCTGAACTAAGGTTCCTGAAAGTTACCCTTTTTAAAGAAGTAAGGGAAGAGAGGGGAATTCTGCTCCCAGTCAGGCTCATGGGTTCAGGTCTGTATGTGATACCAAATGTTAAGCCTGCTGTAGGGTGAACTAAAAATCTCTAGGTGCCACTGATTGCATTGACTAGTTCTTGACTGACAAACTTGGTAAGAGAGCACTTTATATAGCCATACTGATATAGGTTTGTTGTTACTGAGCAAAATGCCTATGTCTAAAAGAGTGATACACTGGCATCATGTGAGGCCTGTGGCCTACTTTGAGTTTTGGCAATTGGATGGGAAGTTATCTTTGACTAGGGCTGACAAGCTCTGATGCTGTGAGAGCAAGTCAGGCCTCTGGAATTTTATCATTTCCATTATAAAGTCCATGGATAAACCTTTTATTGTCAGGGTCCGAGGTTTCCAGGTTTAATCAGTGAGATCTGTCTCTGTATATGCTTTAGGATACTGAGCAGCAAATACTCTAGCCCAGAAAATTCTGCCCCAGCCCTGCTTGCCTTGCCTGGCTGTAGCTCAGCTCTAGCTTTGTGGATGCATGCTGTACTCTGGAAAAGCCAGTCCCAGAACTGAGATCGTGCTTGAGCTTTCCCATGGCCAATCTGGCCAGAGCTCGTGGATCAGAAGCTGGGGTTTAAGTTAAAGAGCTTACTTTGGCTTTTTCCTCCCAGAGAATTGTAAGCTCAGCTTCAGTATGAAAAGGACAAGTCTGGACCCAAGAATAGCTTTGAACGCCTAATTTAATGGGAACTGCAGATGCACATTTGTGCATTTCCATGCATACAGCATATGTGTCAAGTTACATGATAATGTGTGATGGAAATTGGACATTGGGGGAAAAGGAAAGACCTTCTGTTGTAAACAAAAGGAGGTGCTGAAAAGCAAAACTAGGGTAGAAATCACTATTAAAAGAGAAGATAACCTAAAGATGAATCAGTGTTAAAGCAGAGAGACTTTTTAAAGAGACAGAGCCTTAGGATTTGTACTAATGGACACTAATTTTGTAATAATGCTTTGTCATTTTGTAAAATATTATGCTCCATCCTAAGAGATACCATGTATCACTAGGTGGTCTCAGTTAGCTATAAAAATCCAGTTTGTCTTTTCTTCTCAGACTGCAGACCATCCTAGTTGTAGCGTGGATCTCAATAGCTGGCCTAAGCACTCTGATTCGAGACGGCTTTGTTTGATTAAATCAACAAAGCTTAATTTGTACTGTTGTACCAGACTGTATGAGATTGGATGAGACTAGAATGAAGTGGTGCAAGGATTTGAGGCACTGCATTGTATAGCAGCCTTTCAATGATTCCTCTTTCTTCCTGTCACAACTGAATCACCTTTTCTAAATAACGAGGTTTTCAAGGTGGATTTTTATTTTATTTTTTTTTCTTAATTTAAATTTGACATAAAAATCTTTGAAAGGCATTCAGGCAGCGCCCTCTGGTGGTGCAGCGGTGAAGCGCCGTGCCTAGGGAATGCTGGCCGGAAGGGATTCAGGGATGCTGGAGTGACCTGCGGAAAAACACTTGCCTGAGCTTTTGTCTCAGGGAAAAATAGTACTTAACAGAAGGTGCTTGAGTCGCGTGATTGAGATGTGTGAATGCAAGTGCTGATGAAAGAGGTGTGAGAAGAGACCAAGGCATTACATAGAAATTGGGGGGAAAATATTATTTAGAAATGTTAAAAAAGCATTGGGAAATCAGTCGTAGGTATTCAGGGCAATAATACACTAGTGAAATCGGGTGCAAACCCTTGTTATTGCCAATGCCTTTTTGAAATATAATTAGTAAAGTACAATTTGTTAAGAACAGCCACAACAGGCAGCTACCAGGTGTGGTGGGTCTATATTCCACTCCTAGTAAGCTACAGACATTGGATGTATGCTTCTGAAGGCTTTCTTCACCACCTGGCTCATGATAATTTTATGTGATACAGAGTTAGAATAAGGACTTGGCTTTAGAAATTCATTTCTCTGTTTTTTGTTGTACAGAAAAATATATTTTATGCTTGTAAGGATTTCTTCTTGGAGGAAGAATGAAGAGGCCACACTCTGGTCATGAGTACTTTGGTGTTTGAGTGCACAAAAGGACATCAAATGTCTGTTCTCTTAAAATATGTAACAGGTTTGGGCTCAAACAGGATTTTTGTAAGACAGTCCCAGTCCATTTCTAGAAGGTGGCCCAGCAGTATATTAATCAGCAGTCATTGCTTCAGTATTTGCTCCCATTCCCTGTTTCTTCTTCCAGGTTTTCTCTAAAGACTTCTGGAAACAGGCTTTTCTCAAGACGGTTCTCAGGTAATCTCATGCAGAGAGCCCTTTTAATGCTAAACTGTTTTGAACAAGCAGATCTGACAATTTATTAAGCATCAGTAATTCTCAGAGAGTTATCACCTAAGAACTGGTTTAACAGAGAAAAGATTGCCTCTGGTCACACACAGGTGGAGGTCTGAAGAAAGAAAGCTCTTTCCAGATCTTGGGCTTTTTCTTGATCATTTCATTACACAAGGATCAAGTAACTTGACTCTTTGCAGCTCCTCCACAATCTTAAAATTTTGGGCAGGTCTCCTGAAAACCAGGCACATACTCATAGGAGTTTCCTGCTCCAAAGTGTCCCTGACCTTCTGCAGATCTGATTTCTTTTGAACAGGGTACTTCTGCATTAAATGCAAGCCAAGAAAGTATATCTGGTAATTCTTTGTGAGGGTGGGGAGAAAACAACAGAATTGTCACAGCTGAACTATGCCTTCTCTAAACCATTCAGGCAACAAAAGATTTGGAACAAATCGAAGCTTAACTGCCTCCTTGATGAAATGAAGAACCAGTTTTTTGCCTGTGCTGCCTTGGAGGGGACTGTTGTGCAATTTTTTTTCTGTACATGGAAACAGTACTGCATCAGAACTTTTGCAGCCATCACGGAGAGGGACCATGCCATACCACCCCTCCTTGTGCCTTGTTGATCCTAATGGGTGATCCTTGCTCTGTGCTTCTAAGCAAGTGGATCCCATCCTCCATGCAAGAGATGGGAAGCTCCTCTCTCCTAGAATAATCCAAAAAGCTTTGTAGTCAGACTCCTTGTGTGGAAACCAACCTGCTCCTTTAGTTGTAGTGGGAAATAATGTAATTGAATGAGATCCTGGTACATCTGGTGTTGCTTGATGGAAAACAAGAGAGCTGATGTTAAGAGCCCTGACCTCAGACTGCCTTAAGTAGCTGCAAGTCATCTCACAGTGCCTTTGACCCATCTCTGTGTCCTGACATCTGAAACTAGCAGTGATCCATGAATTCAGAGAGAAGCCCTGTAACACCTGTATGCAAATTGAATTCTTTGTTGGCTGGAAATGAAAACTTTCCTCTAAGTCTTTCTTCTCTGGAAAAGATCCTGCCCATGTTTTACACATGAACAACTGCTGTATTGAGCTGATTTGTTAAGTGTTCCCCTCAAACAACAAAATATTTCTAAACTTATTTGCAAATATGTGACTATTAGTATGTTGAAACTTACCTTTAACATGAGAATAAGGAAATTGTCCCACTAATGAACAGCACCATGATTTCCCCAGTCAACAGTCAGTGGAATGACAGTGGCGAATTTTTCTCTATTTGCTGTTTTCACATGTTCCTAGTTACCACTTTATATATATGTTTAGTGTTTGAATATGCTTTGAATTAGCAATGTGTATGCGTATTACAGTGCTCAAATGAGAAGGTTCAGACCTGAAAATGTAAAAAGGGTGAAATTTGGGTTAACACTGCTTACAACAGAACAATGAAGACATGCCTTTTTGTTTTCTTCAGAAACAAAGCATGCTTTTTCCTGCCATTCCTGTAATTCCTTCTTTAGACTAATGGGTGATGCCTATTCAGTATATACAAGAAAACTAATACCCAGCACCTTCTATTATGTATTTAGTAACCTCTGGCAAATTCTGCCTTTGTAACATGAACCAATCTCCACTAGAATTTAAGACAAGATTAAGAAAAATGTGCATTGCAGAAGTAGCAGTTATTAATCCTCAGTGCTCTAATTAGCACTTAATCTTTCTAATCCTGTAAGTAGATACAAAATCAGGGCTGAAATAGACACAGGCCATAATGTGGAAAGGCCTTCATTAGTGGTGTTAAAAAGATGTACAGAAAACTGCTTGGTTACTTCACACGTCTCAATTTGATCCTTGGCACTTGGACTCTAAGAGTTGAAAAAGATTCACATGCCAAAATCCCCTCCTCTGTTTTAACCCACAGTACTAATGTACTGGGTCAAAAATTACGCAGCTGAAAATTCTCCTGTTCAGCACCTCTCTATTTTCAATTCTATAGCTGAGCCAGCCTAAGAAGCTGACTAATTGTGCCCCTCTATAGCCTCCTTTAATTGGCTCATTTCCATAGGAGAGGCCACCTGCCTTGGATAGAGCAGTGTCAGCTGCTTGCCCTCAGACTAACTGGAGAGGGAGCCAAGTGGCTGGGCTGGGTAGAGTGGAGAATTTGGCACACCCCACATGACTGCCTGCCTTGAAGATGAATGGGGATGCACCCCAAGCTGTGTCTTTGTTCACCTGAGCACCTGGGCAGAGCCCTCCAGTGGCACCCCAGGGCCCCCTTCTCCCTCCCAAGAGCCGCTCCAAGGTCATGTAAAGCTGTGCTATATTTAGTATAATGGCAAAATGTAGGTCTCATCTGTATGTAATACTTGAGAATCCCTGCTCAAAATCAGTAGTAGCTGGATCCTTTCCAGAGAATCCTTTTGCTCACTCACACACACCAAGAGTTACTCTGAAAACCGAAGGAAGGATCTGGATGAAGAAATCTTTAATGAAATGGATATGTCAGTGAAGTAAAAGTCTCAGAATGAATTCCCACTGGCCACTATTAATAGAAGATGGAATTCTCTTTTGCTGCAATACAATAGACTGTCTCCACAAATAATGTCACTTTTCAACCAGACCCTGGCTGTCACTTGCCCATCTATCTTATTTAAAATAAACTTAGCATGTATTCACTCTGAGCCACAATTACTTCAGATGTATGTCCTGGCCATAAACCTCCAAACCAGCACTCTCTCTTCCTGCAAGTTAATACCCTACTTAAGGCACACAGGAAGTGAAAACATAATCATTATTTTTCTGAAATGTGTTGAGCTTGAGCCATGAAGCTTCACACTTATTTTAAGTCTATAATTGCATGTTGTTGCTGTGGATACTCCTTTTTTTTCCTCACCCCAATTGTGTTGTGAAGTTTGCTACATCCAAGCTCAGTACGGGTTTAGCTCCTCTGTGACTGGCACAAGCAGAACTCTGCACTTTTGAATAGACTCACTGATCTCAGTAGCAGCTGCTGGGTTTTGAGGACTCTCTCAGAATTCACTGCCTGGTTTGGATCTGAACTTCTTTGAAGGTCTTGCCCCAGCTGCACAACTGGAGAATTCTTGAAGTTTTAACCCTTAATCATGGTTGTTTCATATTTTCTTTCTTGTCATCTCCACTCAGATGTTCACTCTTCCTTTCCTAGGCACCAATTACTCACCAAGAACACACTCAAAACAGCCACTCATCTGCTGTGAAACACAGAAAGCACTGAAGATCTTGCTTGTGACTACATGAAGAATTCTCTGTGGGCTGGTATTGCATCACAGATAATGTGCAGGTTGAAAACACAGCATCTTACACAGAGAGGTAGCACAAACTCCTCCTCTATGTGTTTCACAGACTTCTTACCTGTGACATGAGATGTGCTGGGGGATAATTGAAGCCAAAAGAGCTGAACCCGACACAGTCTTGTGAGGGGGAGTTGGACCCTAGCCCAGTCTGTCCTTCACTCTGTGCCCAAGTTTCCAGACCAGTGGGACTAGTTAATTTGGTCCAGATATGAACAGGGTATGCTGTAACATGGTCACAGTTAATACTGATTAGGAATTAGCATCTTTTGTAATCTGCCTTTTCCTCTTTGCTAGATTGGGTATTGCAGAAAGCTTGGATTCAGGATTTCCAACTAGGCAGGGTTCCTAAGAGTTAGGCATGTTTACATACATTTTAGGGATCTAAGAGCTGCTGTTTAAGGAAAGATATAACAAAATGGATTTCCATTTGTTTTCATTTGTGCAGTCATGAAAAGGTGTCTAGTGAACAGTGAGCCTCCATTTTCAATAATGCCTTGGGCAGAGTTAGGGTGGAGTGTGGAGGCACAAGTGCACCGTGACACTGTGAGCTTGGGAAGCATCTGTGCTGCCATTCCTGGGCTGTAACAGGATGGAGGCAGAGAGTGAACAGGAGATGAATCTGGTCTCTTGTCTCTCCTATTGTCTCTCTAGTCTATGGCGGAACTGTGTTTAAAAGTTGCAGATACATTTATATAGTTATTTAAATATTTACTTACAGCCACAGCTATAGATAAAATGTTTACATAATGTATTACCTATCTATATCTGTAGATTTACAGATACTTGTAGATAGACACATAAAGCTGACCACTACAAGTTCTCACCACCTGTCAGGTGATACCCTTGGGCTCAGAGCAATGGTGTGAATCTCAGGAGTCTTATCTTTGTTACAGTCTGTATGTGTAATTCAGAGCAAGTCACAAACTGAGTTACAATCAATGCAGAGACATAGGCCCTTCATTTCCCCATAGCAGAGACCACTAAAAACATGGTGAACTCACCACAGCCTAATTTACTAGGATTTTTAGCTGTCACAGAGCTGTCTGATCTGGCAGCATGACTAGTGCTAGTACCCAAGCTAACTAGCTGCATCCCTGTTGAGATACTTCAGCAGTTCAGGGTAACCATATGCAATAGCTCTATCTTGAGCGGCCCGGCCTGTTTGTGTAAACTTTCCATACTCAAAAGAGTGAGACAGAAACCTCCCAGAAAGCAGTTTACCCTATCTCCTGTATTTATTATAACACTGGAATAATTATCTTCTATTTGTGCCTTTCTCTATTGCTTACAGGACTTAGCCAATACATTTAAATTATAACCTTCATTTTTAGATGATTGAGTTTAGATAATCCCCACCATTTTGTGTTGGGAATACGGGCTAGTGCATTATGAAGTATTTTACTGTCATGCCCTGAAACAGTTTTGGAACTACTGTTACTGCTATTTCCTTTCTTGAGCTCCTTCATCTCTCAGCTATTCCCTTCTGAAGTTGCTTCTTGGGCCTCTGAGAAAGAAATGTGAAAAAGCAGGCACCTTATTTTCGTCTGAAACCTACATAACTAAGGATAGCACTTTCCCAGCTGATAAAGGCAATAGAGAAGAAATAGAAAAGCTACTTTGCTCTTTTATATCTTCAATTAAGTAATTTTCATACTATTCAGAGGACTTTATTGTGTAGACTCAATACTACATTTTATGTGCTAACATTTTTTTTGATACATCAGTCTAGTTTGCATACTTTTTAGTTCTGCAAATGCATGTTTCAGTCCCATTTTGCTCAAAGGTTTTGCCATACAAAAAAAGTCCATCAAAAAAAGCCCCCAAAGAGTGCTGAGCATCAAGTGGATATATATCTAGATCTAGAAATTATAGCACCATGACTGTGAAATGGACAAAACCACAACTTTGTTTACTGAGATGTAGGATGGGGAATATATGCTTTCGTCTCTTCTTTCATCATTTTCAACCATACCATATAGGTTGTGGGACTGTTCATTTGGCCTGTGATATTTCTTGTATTTGAGTGCTTTGAAGAAGTATAAAAAATGAATACCCAACACTTAGGTATTAGCTATGCAGCAAGGATGTTTTCAGATCTAATTACTAAATTAGTTGGTACAAGTTTGTGATTATCCTTAATGAATCTAGATTAGAAAAGGTTTGTAAAAGTACCTTTTCTGTTTCACAGTTCATCAGCTTGAGATAATTTAGTTACAAAGGCTCATGTTGCAATCAGGGAAAAGACTCCCACTGACTAAAATGGGACCTGGACTGGGACCAAATTAAGTGCTTGCCATGAGCCTAAATAGCTGACAATGTCAGTGACTCATGATGTGAAGCCCTTCAGTACATGGTAGAATCAATTTATTTTTATTTGATTAAATACAAAAGTATTTTACTAGGCTTTCCAGCTTTGAAAAACAATCATCTACATAAGAGCTAGGCAATCAAATACCTATCCTCTCTTACCCTGGTTAGCAGGCCTAATCCTGCAAATATTTATGCATGTTCTGTGCTCATCATTAGTCCTCTGACATATTTGGTTGTCTGACATCAGGCTTGTATGTATTTGCAGGTGGGGATCTGATGGTGTAACTTTCATTTATTGTATTCTGTTTTGCTGATGGACTGCAAGCTCTTAAGGGCAGGAAATGTCTTTATTTTTCATACTTATCAGTACAGAATATAGAAAACATGCTGTAAAGAAATACTAATCATGAAAAATGTGTTGATATATCATAGAATAGTTTGGGTTGGAAGGGATCTTTAAACATCATTAATCCAAGCCCTCTGCAATGGGAAATCTTCAATTAGATCAGGGTGCTTAGAACCCTGTGCAGCCTGACCTTGAATGGTTCCAGGGATAGGGCATCTGCCACCTCTCTGGGCAACCTGCACCAGTGTTTTACCAATCTTGTTGTGAAAAAACTTCTTATATCTTTTAATTTAAAGCTGTAGCCCCTTGTGTTGTTGCAACAGGTCCTACTGAATGTATTTTGTATTACATATACATATATGTGTTTTAAGGGGAAAATATGCTTCTTCCCTGTATTCCAGGTTGATTCACTTTGGCAACTGCTAAAAATGTGCATTTTATTATTGACACCTTTTATCAATCCAATGAACAATAGAAACAGCAACTCTGCTCCAATGCTGGCCACATCTTGCAATAATTTATAAATGTCCCATATTAAAAATAATACAGTTACTCAAAACTTTTTCAAAATGTCCCAGGGTAAGCAAATGCTTTTGTATTATTATTAATTTTGACAAACCTGATTGTGTGCTGGCCATTGTTAAAGGATTCTATCTGCTTCCAAACACAGTGAGAGACAAAGAATTTTTAATGAATTTAATTAAAACTTTATGTGGTTTATGGTGTTCACCTCCAGCTGGTGTGCCATTCTTCTCTGTTGAATGAAGTTTCCTCTAATGCATAATGATGTGTTTTATAAGAGGGATGTTTGAACCCCCTTCCTAGTAGCCCTGAGGTAGTTTCCATGGCATGATACAGTGGTGAAGTTTTTAAAAGCAGGTTTCTTACACTTAAGTGAATTATTTATATGGTTAAATGCACAGGCATGGATGTATAGATACGAATCTTAAAGTAAATTTAAGAATCTTTTTTTCCCCTTGAAGCAGTCCTTGTGGGCTAGCTTTTATGACCCATTCTGCTGAGCATTTGTCTGTACAAATGGCACACTGACATGAAAGGATCTTGTTATTTGACTGCTTCTGTTTGGGGTAGAAAGTTGAATGTGCTCTCCTTTGGTTAACACACTGACATCTGTACCAAGCACAAGGTCCTCATATTGATGGGCACTCCTAGTGCTGCTGTAATAAAAATGAACAATAACATGCAGATAGCCTCGTTAGCAAATGTTTCAGTGCATTTTATGAGACATGCTGAGACACTGCAACAAGCTGGGTTATTCCCATGGCTGGTTAGAGTTAGTGGAATTTTGGTCTTCTGAATCTCTTGTGTGTTAGGGCTTTCACTCAGGGTCTCTAAAAAGTGCAGTGACCTGTGTCCTTTTCTTGCAAGCAGTCAAGCAGTATTTCTTCCATTGAAAAGTAATCTCTTGCTAGAAGAGGTAGGCTCTTCATTTGTTTTAAGCACTTACTTTTCAAAATCTTGAGTCTGGGTGTGGTCAGACTGAAACACAGAGCTGTATTTTTGTGGTTCTTTGGATGGTGAGATCTCAGTTGTGCAAGAATCTTAAACAAATTCCTCAGGGAGGGAATGAATGAAGCAAGATGTCTTGGGCCAAAGGGATAGGACTTAGGAACAAATCACATCTCTACAGGGTGTAGCATGATCCCTGGAGAAGTGTCTGCAGTGGAAGCTACAGACTTCCAGTGGTTTTGCAGAGACTGGAAAACTGAGATGAATGTTGAAAGGCATCTTCATAAATATTGTGTCATGTTCTAATAGTTGTGAGGAATTTGATAGGAAATTGGTACAAAATCACCCTGTACCAGCATCATCCTTTTATATCACTGATCAACTCACTGAGGTTGGAAGAGCCTGATCTCATTGGCAGGTGACTAAAAGAAGAGGCTTTCCAGGAGCATCAGTGTATCAGCTGGAAAACAGATAGTCAGTGGTTACCTGGAGATGAGACTGTTCTCTTGGGAGGGGGATCACAGTTTTCTAAGGTTTTGCCAATATTCATAACAACAGTAAATCAACACATCTGTTTTTCGTCTGATGAGGAAGCAAAATGACACTGGAGAGGACCAGTCACAAGCTAAATCAGAAAACGTCTTTGGAGAAAATGCTGAAAAATGTGGCATTTGGCACTTGGTGGAATGACAAAGAGCTGAAGAGATGAAGAGCATCAAAAGGTGAAGAATGCTTCCTGGTGATAGGCATGAAAAAGAAAGCATGATGAACAGAGAAAGAATGTGGATGAATACTAGATTATAAAGAATGAAGAAATGAAAAGGAATTTAATGAAGAAATAATTGGAAGAAAGTGGAGGAAGTCCTGAAAACCACAAAGACATACTTGTATTTTCCTCAGAAATTAAGAGGATGCTCCTGGAGGTAACAAAAGGAAAGATATGAGGAGCTGAGTGTCCTACATGGGAAAAAAATCTGACCACAGACTAATGAGTCATCTTGTTTCATTGCTCCTGATTCCAGATGCTCTGACTACAGTCTCCAGTGAAGCTTTGTTTGTTAGAGCAAATCAAATAAACTTGTTCTGATAGGCTGCAATGCACCCTTGTAGGGAAGGTAGAGCTTCTGTCAGCTAACAGGGAGCTCCTGGACTAGATGTACCAGCAGCTGAGTGTCATGTTCTGTCTGTTGTCAGCTGGTGGACTAGATTCTGTGCGGTGTAAACCCCAACAACTTACATGGAGTGTGAGCATGAAGGTGGCAATGCCAGAACTGCCACCCTGTGCATCGTGGAAGTTTCGCTGGACATAGGCAGATACACATGAAGGGAAGATCACACAGCTGTAACAATGAATTATTTTGTCATACATCATGAAGGTATTCACTTCAGTATGCAGTATCAGTCAAGACATCATAGGCTCTGTAACTCACCTCCTGGTAAATCAGTGCTGCTCTTTGCCTTTGGTAAATGTTGTCAAGTGGTCAAGCTGTTAAGCATCAGTCTGTATTCCTGTGCTCTCCAGCTCTAAAACAGCATTGTGTTTAACCAGTACCCTTTGTTCCTGGAGTTACTTTTGATAAGCAGTTTTGGGAACAAAGTAAAAGAAACCTGAGAAGGACTAAAGTTTGGGACTATAAGGGCTGAGTTATGCACACCCATGACACACTGTTAGTGTTTCATCAGCCTGTGAATACTGACAGTCTGAGAGTGAACCAGTGGGTCCTTTGAAGCAGAAAGTCAGGGCCAAAAGAAAGTGTAGGAGTCCAGGTGCTGTTTGTAGTCTTACTGTTACAAACATAGAAGAAATCAAGCAGAAAATTCAGGTGACTGAAACCTAAGATTTTTTCCCATGGTTTGTAGATATGTTGCACAAAGTGGCTAATTAACAAAGGAGAAAGATGCACAAGAGTTGGATTTGTAGCAGGTTTTATTGGCATGTGAAACTGCCACAGAAACAGAGGCTTGAAGAGCCATCTTAGAGTGCAAAAGGGGGCCTTTCTCAGCTCAGATGAAGTGCAACGCTGCCTGCCCCAGCCCTTATGCAGAACAAGGGCATTGCGGAAAATGGTGCTGCTAGGAACATTTTTATAGGAAGTGAATGTAGCCAAGCACACATCAAGTGGTGTCCACATCCAGTGGACACTTGTCCTTCGAGGTACACTTCTAGGTGGCCTAAGTGGGAAACTCCTGGATGATTAAGCCATTGCTGGGTTTTGGAAGCAGGTCTGTACACATACTTTCATAAGTGTTGGCAGGACAGTAGTGGGAAACAGAAACAGGAAATCTGTGCCACTTACTATTTTGCCTGTTTAAGGTAGTTATTGAAGCACAAAGTGATTTTGAGCTGGAGTGATCATTAGCAGGTATTGTACATACCTGTCTGTATATACAAATCATAGAATCATGGAATCATTAAGGTTGGAAAAAATCTCTAGCTTCATCAAGTCTAACCATCAACGCTGTAGCACTACCATGTTCACCATTTATCTGTGTGTACACAGACTGATGTCATTTTAGGGTGAAATGGGGTCATTTTGATGAAAAATATGGACAATTAGTAAGATACACTATGGGTATCCTTAAGTGTTCTTTGGATTGGAAACACTGATTCTGTTGGAATGTAAAGAGAATCTTACAAAGATAAAAAATAATAGAAACAGACATACAAAAATAATGGACATTTAATAAGTCTACCTATATTTTTCCTTGTCCCCAGCTTCAGGCCAGATTGTCCGTGTGTGCAACATCCTCAAATTCATAACCGAATTATACCATATTTTCTTCAGAAGAAATAGGAGATTTGGCTCCTCTATTTTCCTTAAATGCTTCAAAATACCTGGATCAAAGCCCACAGAATCTCTCCTGAGGAGAAATCTGAATGTGAATAATTATGCAGGAAGCAGTGAGCACTTTCATGTTTTAGATTCTTTTACTATTTAAGTAGATGTTAAAATGAAATAAAAAGATGTATCATGTCTTATCTTGACAGGTTTTTTTTCTTTGTTTTGGAATCCAATATTCACACTGTTTCCAAAGACATAATGAAAAGTTTTATGTAGAGTTAGTTTAAGTCTTTCCCCCAGTAGTCTTTATGCTGAAAAGTATTCTCTTTGAAACGCAAAACTTTATACAAAGCTTGCCACTATTGTTAAAATGACACTTTTTGGTGACCTTTCCTAAATCTGCATAAAGATTTCTGTCGCTTTTGATTATTGCTTTCTGCAGTTCAGAAAGGACTTTAGAAAGTACTGTGCTATCCGTGTCCATGTGAATAGCAAAACTCATGAATATTTCCTTTTCTGAGGGCAAACTTTTCTGTCCTATACTTGCCCACCCTGAAACAGTCATCAGATCTGAACCCTTTGACCCTCTTGGTGATTTCAGTGAAGGTGTCAGCAGGAGTTATTTGAGCCAGGAGGCTGTACAGCAGAGGATATAATTCACTTGTGAGGGATATCTATGTAGTTACCTACGTAGGATATGAGTCAATCAGTGTTTGCTCAACACACTTCTTTGGTCACTTTGTCTTGAATGGCACTTGCTACATCCTGCTAACCTCCTGTAGATGTGTGTCCTGTAGGCAGCAGTAACAATTTCCTTCGTAGACTCTAGCAGAGAAATTCTTGCTGAAGCCAATTACAAAATATCTGTTGGTAAGACTGAGATCAAGATATTATTTCAGTATTTCAAGTCCCCTGTATAGCTGGGCTGCTTTAGAGCATTGTGCTAGACTATAAATCACATTTACATTAGCTTTAATGCCCTTCTCCATCCCAGTGCAGTGTAAGACAGCTTCAGTGTACTTGAAAGTGAGGCCAGAACAATTTGCATCCATATGAATGACTGTACCTTTGCGAGAGCCATTTGAAGCTTGTTCCCCTAGAGGCAAATCAGCAATGTAGCCTGAGATCTCTGCCAGCTGCCCACCCAAGGCCCACCATCCCATTCCCAGACCAGCTTAGTTGGGTTCTACCTGGCTGCGTTCCTGTGTAACCTGCTCTAGGTGTCCCTGCCTTGGCAGGGGAGTTAGATTGGACGGTCTCCAGAGGTCCCTTCCAACCCTCAATATTCTGTGACTGTGATTCTGTGATGAGAAATCTAGCCTAGAAATCGTTGGTGTTAAATGGTACTGCACAGGGAACATGGGAAAACACCCATATAAGAGAAGGAAGCTGTTTGTTAGACTGAGCCTGCAAATGTCAGACTTGGTAGCAAACTTTAGGCTTGCTCTCGGTGCACCGCTGGTTCATTGCAATGATCACTGTTTACAACATGGATTAATGAAAAAAGGCAGTGCATGTAAAATGATTAAAGTGCTGATCGTTCTGCAGCCTGAGGCTGACTCAGGAAAGGATGGTCTCTTTGCCTTGCATCTGGGATCACCTGCTTTATTAAGGGAGATATGCCTGTGCTCCATATCATTACTAGCGGTGTGTCCTGGGGTTGTTATAAATACACTCATTTTGGGTCAGGATTTAAAAAAAAAAAAAAGTGGTCTCTCTGATTTGTTGTAATGATGATGTGCTCTCTGCACTGTGTCATTTTCCTTACCCTTGTAGCGGGATAACATGCAATTAGAGACTGATGTCAGCCTGTAAAACTTTGGTGTAAAATTTTGGTTGCACCAAAATACCATACTCCTTAACAAAGCTGGCAGACATGTCCTTTGGCAGCAGCTGCTTGCCATGTGATTTAAAACTTCCTGTCACTATAATTGATGTGTTTTTATTCTTTCCACTTCCTGAAGCCTGATCAGAATTAAAATTGCTGTTGGAATTTCCTGTCAAAGCAACTCATTTATTCGCCGAGCTCTGCACTGACAGTACTTTGATTGGACATTGCCTTCAGCTATTCTCGGGCAGAGAGATTGCTGTGAATTATGCTCCTTGCCCAGGTTTGACTTCCCTGCATGCCACATCTGCAAATATATACAGATTGTCCATCATGTGGTAACCTTGTCCTAATGAAAACTCCACATGTAAAATGTTAGATTTGAATATCAAACTTGGCCACCTGCTGGGGCCCTGGCTTGTGTGTTTATTTAGGAAACCCCTGAATTCTTCAGCTGATTGTCTCACCGTAACTTTCATGTTACCTACCAAAAAGAGCTCTACACTGAGAATTTATGCTCCTTTTTGTATTTCCTTTAGAAAAAGCTAATGCTTTTGTGGGTTTTTTCTTATATTTTCTGCTTCAGTATGCTGCTTGCATTCCTTCCCAGAGGTGGCTGTGTTGTGCTGCCATGTGGCAGTTCTCAGATGTTCCTGCTGAGTTTGTGAACAGCCAGGGTGAAAGATTCTGTGTCCATACAAGTTGTCATTATCTGCAGTGTGAGTGCAATGAGGTGGTAGCTCTGTCCATCAGGAGAAGAAACTTACATTTACTGTAGGATGAATCATTCAGTTGCCCTGTTTGTAACTTCGTTGCCCCTGTTGTAACTGTTAGAGCTGCTTAGAGAATTTCAGGTTATTTTGGGAAGCTCAATAATGGGTAACTATTGGATTGTTCTTCAGTTATAGCTGACACAAAGTCATTGTCACATCAGAGTAGAATAGATATAATGATACTTAACTGCCTTTGTAAAGTGTTTTGATAACCTAGGCTGCAAGGTGCTTACAACCCTGTGAACTGTTACTATTATTATTAGAGGCAATATATTATTTTTAAGGTTTTAACCTACATTATTTTGAGGATGTATAGTGGGCAACTAAATATTCATGTGCAGGCTCTTGCCCTTGACCAAACAGAGTGCCAAGTACTCTTCCAATATTTTAAGAAAATGCCCATGACAGCTTTGTTGGTAATTGTGGTATGATCCTGTAAATGGCCATCTTTGATTTGCTCTTTATCTGCAGCTGGGAAACAGCTCCCACCAGACCCTGGTTGGGGTGTAAGCTAATGTTGCATGTTTATTAAATCTACCATTTTGCCTACATAAAAACAAATAAACAACAACAAAAAAACCCCACCCCAAAACGAAACAAACAAACAAAAAAACCCCCAAAAAACAACCCAACAAAACTTTTTTTTTCCAAATAGCCGCCATAAGACTATACTTGCCTTATATTTACCATGGGGGTTTTTTTGTGGTCAGGAACTTGGACTTTTTACTTAACACACAGACAAGCATGCCCCCTTCAAGCCTCTGCAGTGCCTGTAGGAATAGAACAGTGTCCCTGGGCTTTCCAGTGAAGAAATGTGAATGCAGATGCAGGTGTTTTATGGTAATGGGAGAGAACAGTTAAAAGGGAGGAGCTGTGAAAGAGAGTCAGGTACAGAGGAACAGAGGTTCCAGGATGGATGGTGGGCAAGCAAAGGGCCTTGCTTTAAAGATTGGTGCCTATTTCCACCTCACAGACAAAATGTCAAGTCATCTTTGTATTCAGGGTCACTCTGCATTTAGATAAATGTGCTACGTAAAAGGAAATACTGAATAATGGTTTTGAAAGAAGATGAAAAAAAAAAAAATAAAGAGTCTGTAAGAGAAATGTCCAACTGTAGTAGGCAGGAGCATTGGCAGGGCCGTGAAGTTTCACTGACCAAGTGATATAATCAGAAAACTGGAAAAATGGTAACTTTGTGAAGGAAAGCAGAAGTGAAATCCTACTTGGAAAACAAAATTGGCTCTTACTCTGAAGGTCAGGAGAAGTGTATGTCTGCTAATGACTCATTTTAGTGCAGAATTTAAGGAAGACTTGAGCTATTCAAAGTTGGTCTTCTGGAGAGGGCTGGCTGGATGAAACCTCTCAATAAAGGGAGGATTACAGGATCTACATAGGTGAATCATGAGACATGGCAGCAGGAGATCCACTGGCAAATCCTTAACAGCAGAGGTAAAGCCAGGACAGCTGATCAAGGCAGAGGGAAACATCACATTTAAAGAATTTCCCCAGGTCACTTACCCTTAGTAGACACCAGTTTCTCTTTGGGAAGTTACAGAGATGAGGCTGCACATTGCAACATGTCCAACAAAAGAGGCTCAAAGTGAGTCTCTGGCTCTGGGCTGGACTCCTGCCTGCAGTGCACAGCAAGGGGGGAGCATGGGCAGACTTTTGAAAAGGAAGGGAAAGGATAGTCAAAGTGAGTTCAGTTCTCCTGATGTGGGTTGTGTTTGTTTTTTTTTCAGGAGAGAGGCCAGGATAAAGAGAGAAGTATAATAAAAAACACAAACAAATACACTCAGCGTGCTGCTTCTTCAGCTGCCACGTCAGCCCAGCTGTAAATGCCCAGTGTAGGAAGAAGCCAAACCAACAGTGCCGAAGGCTCCAGGAAAGACATAATGCTGACACAACAGTATCTGAGTTCCCAACTGATTTCAATCACTAGATAAATATCAGTTTCAGTCCTAAATGATATTCTCAAGTAATTGTCCAATGCCCAGTTGGGCTGGATCAGTGTTCCTCTGGAACTATTTCAGGCCAACTTTAACTGCCTGGGAGTGCATGGCCAAGAGCAGACTTATGTGCTGGAGCCTGAAATGCCATTAAACAGGCTGTAGTCGAGAGGACAGAATGCCTCGTGTGTTTAGTCTAATACACCATGGGACTTGTTTGCTACAGTTACAGTATTAAAGCTGTAATTATAGCCAGTGAACCGCAGATCTACTGTAGCCACAGGGTTTAAATGGGGTGTTACTGCAGTAGAAACCACCCCCAGTAGGTTATAAGTTCAAAGGGTCATTTTTCCTTCTCTGTTTAATCAGATACTCAAGCTTACAGACTTCTTAGTGATCATCATCAGGTATTGAACATCTCAGCCTGTTTTATGTAGTTTCCTTTGGTTTGTTTTTAGTTTTTTTGTTCCTGTTTCAGAAGAAAGACGATAGCTTAATGCTAGCATATGACCATGCAGTCAGTATTCAGTGCACGGTGCAAACAGAATACCATTTTTATGATGTGCTGGTTAGATAGAAGTATGCCACCCTGCAGCAATGTTGGGCTTCAGTTCTCAGTAAATAATGATGTTGATGCTTTTTGAGTCGAGACTGAAAACCACAACAGAAAATGTGGATTTTGGCACAGGAAAGAACAAAAAATAGCCTATTTGAGACAATGTGAGTGCAATACATTTCAAGATGGTATTAAAACATGCCCTTTTACTAATTATCAAATTACAGATTTAGGGTTTCTGACCTTGTTAGCCATTGCATGCTGGCAGTCTTTATGGCACTGGTCTGAACATGAACACACAGAGCTTTTACTAACACATATAGGTGTCAAGTCTCGATTTGGAGTGACTGAAGAAAAATTAGTCAAAAGTCGTTTACTTTTTCCTCCCTGTGCTTGACAGACAAAATTTCATATTGAACATAAAAGAGATGATAGCTGAATATTGACTTTCCATTTTAGCAGTGAGCATAACAATTTTTTTTTTTTTTTCTGATTAGGCAGGACTGTAATGGTTACCATGTAGGAAAATATAGGTAATATTAAACTGAAATATGTCTGTCTAGGGATCCATTCATTTCCCCAAAATAGCTAGTTTCTATTTATATATGAATGTCTGTATGTTTATATATATTTAAATGCCCCATTTGCTACACTGGTTTTAGCTTCTTGTTAGCATCACTTCTTGTTAGCATGATGTTCTACAGCACAAGGCAGCTGCAAAAGTGAAACATGTGTTCAAGAATTTATGCAGTGTCTTTCTTTCATTAAGAGAACTAACAATTATAGGTGCATATTATAAGTTAGCAGTTCTAAGCAGTATGTTATAGCCATGTCTGACAGACATGTTGTTTACATTCATATTTTATATTGGTGCAACTGTAGCTTTTTTATCAACGTGACATTTTTCAAATGCAATATTTATACTTCTTCTTCCATACAGAGGAAACGTAGTCGTCTAAAAACACGATACGTTTTAAAT
The DNA here is from genome assembly GCA_013401135.1 of Cettia cetti. Classification (NCBI taxonomy): domain Eukaryota; kingdom Metazoa; phylum Chordata; class Aves; order Passeriformes; family Sylviidae; genus Cettia; species Cettia cetti. Next base: position 45,776 of record VZUI01044951.1, read on the forward strand.
CCACTTGTCTCCTTCTCAGTTAGAAAACATTTCCAGTTATTTCCCCAGCAAAATACATAACTCAGCATATTCTGTATTCCAGGCCTTCTATTAATTGAGGAGGGGAAAATTTCTCACCTCATACTAACAATAACCCATCTTATTTTAATATGGCTGAAACCTCTGTGGGTATGTGCTACCCTCCCTTGTTGCCTTTAGCATTTTCTTTGGGCTGCATGCACCATCATTTTGCATGTACTGTCTCTGATAGTGTCAGTGGGAATTGTGCACACTTTTGTTCACCATTTTTCCCAGAGGAACTTCCTTGCCTAAACTGCTTGAACTGTGATCTCTGTGATCCTCAGAGACAGCTAAAATTACAAAATCTTTCCTTACACATATAGCCCAAGGAGTTGGTGTGATCATGAGCTCCAAAGTCTAAGTGCACTTCATGTGAAATGAATATATATGTGTCTTGAAATGACATCTCTGTCAATAAAGTAAACAAATAAACAAGTAGTTAGTTAATCCATCTGAATATTCTGTCCTTAAAGAAAACTACCTTGCATACAGTGCAATCTATTGTAGTATACAATCAACAGTGCAATATACAGGAGATACTTGGTAAATAAATGCCAGCCTGGATCAAATCTGAGATCCATCCAATATAGTACTTTTATTTTCAACAACATCCAGAGTGAGGTATTTCAGAGAAATGTTTCAGCAGCTCAGAGCAGACAGAGGTGGATAATTCCTCCCTCTTTTCATCACACTCAGAAAAGATCTCTCTTCTTAAGTTGAGATTACTTTTAATCCTGAAGCATAAGGTTTCATTTTTGTTCCCATGCTCTTTCTTTAAGCATTAACTATTACAAGCCTGGGTATTACTACTGTTTCAGTACATGCCTACCCTCTCATAAGACCATAACCCCAGTAACATCCTGTCATAATGAGCTCCAAGGTCCAATTACACGTTGTTTGAAAAAAGTATTTCCTCCTTTCAAGTTTGAGTTTGTTGCTGTTCAGTTGTACAGACTATTTTCTTGTTCTTGTACAGTGCAATAGGAATTTCAAGCTACAGCTTAGCAGCTTTGTGTTTTAGACACACTAGTACCTGAAACATCCTTATCATAAGCTGGCTCTCCAAATATTACAAGGTTTTCTCTTATTCACCAGTGGATGAAATCCATGTAGATAAAAGTAGGGAGAGACAAAACCCTCCACTTTTAAGGATAGACTAAGAATGCTAATGCCTAGCAGGGACTATTGACCAACCCAGTGGTTATTTAGGGGGACTCTCCCAAAGCCCAAAAGCACCTAGCAAAGACTTCAGATGCTGTGTTTACCACTGTCTGAGCCAGACCCTTCTAAGACCCCAACTGCAGCCTGATCCCTGAACACAGCATCTGTCTTACCCAGCTTACTATGCAGTTCCTTCTCTCTGTTGGTTGCTGGAGTTGCCTGTGTAGCCAGGGACATCTCTAGAGAACAGCAGCATAAGAATCTTAGGTGGGATGAGCTGCCTATTTCAGCCTGTTGACCACATGGAAAGCCCAGATAGCTTGCTTAAATTGAGCTGAATTCAGGTAGGAGCATACCCACCCATGTCAGCAGGCAGCAGCTGTGGAGAACATAGTGGGTCATCAGCCCACGAACACAGTCATGAATGACACATTGTCTGGCAGGGTCTGCAGCAGGCAAAGTGTTTGAAAGATGCTTTGGAAAAGAGAACATATCCATGCAGCTGGCTATGTGCTTAGTAATCACTTCCCAGTGGTCAAAGTTGTCTTCCACATTTAGATGGTGTAACTAAAACTAGGCAGACCCCTGATTACTTCCTATTTCATGCAATTGCAGCAACATTTCTCTTTTGCTGTGCTTATGTTTCATCAAGCTTTCAAAAAATACTAGGTCACAAGATAGAAATAACTCCACACAGTTTAGATGTTTATTAATGTGTAATTCAGAGTCTATTTTAGAAGGATATGTTTGTGTCTGCTGATGATGAGCTGATGTGATCATTAGATTTCTTCTCTACATTGGAATGCTTTTTAAAATCCTGAAGAGAAATTTTGTGACTGCATGTATTCTGGAATTTCTTTTTGGTTTTTTTGTTCAAAGAATTTTTTGAACAAATTTAGTTTAGAAATAGTAAAAGTACAAACAGTACAGAGTGAACATAGCTTGTCATTTTATAGGGTTAAGGCAATTCAATAATTCAAATGGAGAAGGTGTGAGCATGCAGACTGGTTGGTGAACTGTCACATTATCTTAAAAGAGGCAAGTAAATAAAATGGACCCATTCAATATTATTATTATTGCACTTAAAGGTTGAAAATTAGTAAGCAGGAACTAGCAAAAAAACAAGAAAGGCAATGGCTTTGGTGGTTGTATAGCTTTGCAGATTGGTTTTCTTTGTAATATACTTTTGGTTCTGCTGTGGAGAGTGATATATTTGTATATTATATTCTCTGCAGTAAAATCTGCATTTCTCTAGATGCAAAAAATCTGCATTTCAGCTCTTCTGCACTTCTTATTTTACCAGAAAATTACAAACTTCTTCTGGATTTTAAAATGTCATAATTTTATTAATGAAGTAAACTTTTAACCTAGATGTACAAACTGGACACAATTGATCCATATCTGATTATCCCAAATATCAGTAAACATTTTTCCTCTATTTTATCCTGGTTTTGCTGTTGCTAGACTCTCAATCAAATTGCACCGACTGCATTTTTATGGAGTTCAGTAGTCAGCTCCTTTGTGTTTCTCATTTAGACCTATCATTTCAGTAACAGTGAGATAAAATGGGATTTCAGGAAATGCCTGTGTGGTCAAATGGCTTTCACACATGTACCTGACAATAGAGAGCTGTTTCTGGCAAGCGGCTCTGCCAACAGTCCATACCATCTGACCATTACACTGGGCCTGATAACAATGAAACATAATTTTCTCTGATGAGACTGTGAAAAAGGACCCACAAATGTCACTCACATTACTCAGTGCTCTGCTGAATAATGCATGGCTGCCTAGAATACCATGGAGATGGAGATTTTAGAGGAAACAAGAGAAAGGCAGCACCTCTCCAAGAGGAACCCAGGGTTCTGGATGGCATCCTGCTAGGACTCAGCCAGATTTAGAGGCACTTAAAAAGCATGTAATGGGCACTGTGAATGCTACCTTTATAAATTTAGATTGATTGTAATGGCCATAAAAAAAGAGTGTCCTCATGCATCTGACCCTTACTATTATAAGTGTCTGTTCTGTTAATTGGTGCTGTTGGGATGTGGAGGGCCTTATGCCATGCACTCCCCTGCAGTGAAGGGCTCCCAGAGCCCAGCTCTGAGTAGGTCCTCTTTGCTGGGAAGGAATGCAGGGCTGGGAGAAAGTTGTTTTCAGAGATGAATTGTAGTTGTTTCCAGCCAGAATCTGGCATTATTTTCTGCCATTAAAATAAAAACCAGCTGAATTCGTTTCTGGATATGAATTCTTTTGGCGCACTAAAAAATCTCAGCTGTTCCAAGCCAACCATTCTTCTGAGGCCATTATGGAGATACAGCAGAGGAGAAGGTACAATAAATTGATGCTGTATCCCCTCCAGTTAGTTCTTTGGGAGATAATATTAGCTAAAGTAATTTAGAGCTGCCCTGGGGCTGCTCTAAGCCATGAAACATGCACACTAGTTCCAAGGTTTGGGAGGGTGTGAAGGCATAAGGGTGAGTGAAAGGTATGGAAGCATGGCTTAGAACCTGAGCCAAAGTTACTGCAGTCAGGGGAAGTCTTTCTATTGACATCAAAAGGTTTTGAATCAAGCCCTAAGGACGAAGGAATTTAGGTCTGACTGGTTGAATTATAATACCAGAAGGATTTAGCTTCTCTTACAGGGTTAAATTTCATCCCTCCTTAGCTGTGAGACAGAAAGAAGTGTGTGAAAACTGCCAGTTGCATCATTTCTCTGAAAGAACATTTCTCTGAAAACTATCTTATGTATTTTCCTGAGATACTGTTCATGATCATATATTCTTTTGTACACAGTGAAGTAGTATCACAAAACAAGCTCTTGTCCAGTTTTTCAGATAAAAGGGTTGGATACTCTGTTTATAGGTGTGGTTAGTTGAATGTAATCTCTTTTAAACCTAGAAAAATAAACTTGAAATTCTGCTGAAAATTTGATAAAGGGGAGTTCAACTTAGTGCTATTAGAAAGAGTTGGAGTTTTGTGGACACGACATTGATTTTTTTTTCATATAAACTAAAAATTGCAGCTGCACATAAGAGCCAGCTTGACTTTCAGTGACCCTGAGGGAATTGTTTCTTTCTGTGTAGAATAAAAGGATGGAAGTCTCTTGCAATCATGTGGTCTTTTTTGTAGGCTCTGTAAGGGTTTGGTTGTATTTCTTAATCTGCAATCAGAAAAAGGCAAAATCATTAAGTGAATTTATAGGAAAGAAATAGGCTGTTATATAAAATTTGCTATGTAAATATGAACAAAATTATTTGTAGGCTCTGGGGTTTTGTTACTTTTTTTTTCTTCTGTCTTAATTCTGTGTGTTCAGTTAGGAAGTTTTTATAATTAGTATTCTAAGTAGTTTGTACATATGCAAAGGTGTAGTTGAGGAACGAAACTATGTTCTTTTGAATTACAAAGAAGTTAGTGTAATCTGTCATAAGGAAGCAAAGATATCAGTAACAGTAATAGTCTAAAAACACTTTCATAAATTGAGATATTTATTTTGAACTTTATCAGTACAGTAATGACTACTGATAGTTCTTTGTGAAATCAGTGTTTTGCTTTAGCAGCTGAGATTTTTTTTTAATAGGTTAGTTTACTTCAACCTGAAAGAAGAGTTAGTTCTTTGTATATGACACTGAGGGATGTTTAAGTATGCAAGCTTTTTTTTTAACGGTAAGGTTTTGGGAACGTACTGAATTGGTATATTTTGGAGGGAATAACACGTTAAACCCATCAGTTTCATGTAACTGATTCTGTGTACTGGGTGCTAACAGCAGAAACCTCATACAATACTGGAGCACCAGTTTAACTGTTTCTTGTGGTCTGACACACAACTTGGCATGTAGGGCACATGCCTTTGAGACAGACTTTCCATGAGGGTGAATGACATCTCTTTGTAATGTACTCCATGCAAAATCAGCAAAATAGCAGTCTTCAGTTTCATCAGTTATAGACTTCCCAGGCAAAATGGTGTATTTGCACAGAGATGCAAAATGAGAGAACAGAGGAAGTTTAACCACAAACATCTTGATAAATGTACAGACATCATTCTCCTGAGACTGTGCTGTGCTACAGTGTCGAAGAATCTTGTTCGACTGAGCTGGTGTGAAAGACGAAACATAAACCTCTGCCATTGTGTTTTCATTGTGAATATTGGAACAACAGTACTAATTCTCTCAGTCTGTGCTCTTAGACTGTGAGGGTCAGTGTGCATTGCAGTGGTTGGTTTCATTCCCCTTTCTCTATTAACATGGAAACTGCAATGCTGCAAGTCAAGTTGTTTGCCTTCAGCAACATGAACTGGTGGCAGAAGTAGGACTTGCTGTCCATATCCTTTGGTTTTCCTTTTTTCCAGCTACCCCATATTTTCTCTGATAGTATCAGTGGAACGGTAAAAGATCCTGATTTACAGTAATGTGTAGGGCTTTATCTAGAAAACTGCAAGAAAACAACCAGTAGAGTGTGCTGCTCTCTCATGATGGAACCGAAGAAAATCTTTAGTTGGTTTGATTAAAACCTCCAGAATATATTTTCTTTTTATTTATTATTCCTTAATGTAGAATTATTCTTGCCAGGTTATATTTTTGATCCCTTTACCATTGCTTTTTCTGGAGTGGCATTCAACCAGAAGGTAAAACAAATTTGAGTTGTGTAGAAGACACTGACAACCCCAAACCAGTACAGAGGAGCAGTGGAGTCAGATTATCTCATTTGTCTTCCAGCCTGAAGTTCCTATTTTGAGAGTCCCATTCATGAAGGTCCAAAAAGAGTGTTTACATTCCCCCTTTTCCAGCTGACCTTACCAGTTATCCTCTGACCCTGTGTTACGATCTCAAAACATCTGTGCAACCCTGGTAACTTCAGTGTTTGAGGGAAGGATAGGGAGGAGGAATTGAGGTTGCACAGGATCTTTCATCACCTTTTGCTTTGGTTATACAGACGACTTTGCAGTATTTGTTGTGCCAAAGCGTGCATAAGAATATTTAAATAAGGATATTTAAATATTTATAAATTTTAAATATTTATATTCTAATGAATTGTTTCTGTCTCACTTCTATATTATCTTTTCCAATGTTGTCATAAGGGGTTGTTTTTTGTTTGCTTTTTTACAAATAATGTATTAGAAACAGCATTTCTCAATGTGTCCAAACTTTTTCCTACATCTCATTTTCCCACCAACTGGGAATGGAGGTGATGAGCATCCTTTGCAGCTGGTGGGTGCCACTCTTGGCTGGCAAATTAGCTGGCACAAGATGTGTTGTGACAGCATGAAAAATGTCATGCGTTGGCAAATGAACCCATGCCTTCTACCACGCATGCTGCTTTTGGACTGGGAGTTCAAAAGAAGAAAACATGAGTCATGCCTTAGAGTGCATGGGTTTTGCTGCTCACTATAATTTGAATAAGCCTCTATCTTCAATGCAAAGATTAGGAGAAAATATTGTAATAGTTCTTAATCTTTATTTCTGGTAAAAATCAATAAACAGCAAGATTGCCCTTTATCTTCGTAAGTTCCACAGCATACACTTCAAAATCTGACTTGTTTTCAGGCTTAATGAGACAGGATCTCTCCAGATTATTATTTTGGCTTTGTATCAAAAAATATTGTCTGTCATTTTAACAAGCCTATGCCATTAGTAAAATCTTAATTATTTCATAAGAATAATGAAACTGGAAACACGATTTTTTTCTGTATTTAATTGGTACCAAAAGAAATCAATCTATTAGAAGAAATTTTATTTTAACATTAATGAGTTGAGATTTCTGGAAATGATGGGAAAAGTGGCCACAGTTGAAAAAATTGACTCAATAGGTAAAACTGTAGGTGTGTGTGAGATCAAAAGAGAATAGTACTCTGATGTAGACAGCTCTTCATGGCTTGTATAAACAAGTGCTCCTGTTGTTACTACCTCTGTTGAAGCTGCAGGCATCAAAATGATCACAGAAAACACCATGGAAAAGGCAGATTTAGCAAATGCCTGAGATGACTGAGGGAAGATCACAGCTTTCCTAATGACATTTATTTAACTTCTGCAACCATATATTTAGCAGGATAAGAGTGGACTGACTTAAGTCATAATGAGCCTTGAGGACCTAAAATGCATCAGTGCCAGAGGATGTAGCAAAATCAATGTGAGTGGTTTTGCTGCCTAATACAGGTGCCATACTTCTGGTGTGGTTTCCTGAAAATACTCTAGCCATGGCTACGCACTCAGGAAGTAGACAAGTCAGGTTTTCCCTAAATGCTCTCTAGCAGGGAAAGAAAGCAATGCAAAGAAAGTGTGGGACTTCTCTGAAACCATGCTGGCTACACCTATGCCGTGTGTAGGCACATGGGGCTGGGGCTGAGTCATAGAGCACAGCCCTCTTCCCTACCTATGCTCCCCCTATTCATAGTGTGCACTGTGGGACATATCCAGGGATGCTCTGTTACAGGGTTAAGGGAGCTCAGGCTTTACCTCTTCCACATTCTGGGTTGTACACAAGCACATGTTGCAGCATGGATGATGCATGGGCATCTGGCTGCACGGGGAATTTTGGCATATATGGCCGCTCTTGCCCCACAGTTATCCCCTTCCTGCCCTTAGTAATATGTCACACAGGCACTCCTTGCCAGAGACAGAATTTACACCTGCTGGTTTTGACCCCAGTCTTGCACTGAATCTTTGCCACAGCATTTCCTTCAGATTTCTGGGCTAGGAAACTAGTCCAATTATTTCTGCAAGTATTCATGCAAAATGTTGGGGTTTTTTTGTTGCCCATCCTAAGCCCTCTCTCCCACCCTCATGACCAAAAAAAAAAAAAAAAAAAAAAAAAAAAAAAAAAAAAAAAAACCAAAAAAAACCCAAACCAAAACAAAAGCCAAAACAAACCAAACTAAACAAAAGCAAATAAAACCCCAGTACCAACCAAAAAAAACTCCAGAAGTACATGACACTTTTACTGTAATCCATGGGAGCTGCACAACTGACATACTGACACGAATATAGGATTTTATGATTTTATGCTTCTTTCTTTTAGGGTACTGTAAGAAATTACTTTATAAAGCTTTGCAGATTGCTGTATGTAAGTATGGGTAGAGTTTATACACTAGACAATAGTGCTCAGGAGCTGTGCCTGACATCATGTATTTTGGTTAAGTAAAATTCCATGGTGCAAAAATATACTAGGTTTCTAAAAGAAGGTGGAATTTAGTACTTTAAGATTCAGTCAGAGATCATCTCAAATGCTGGCATTTTTGCAGTGAGGAAGAAAATGGAAAGAGAGTGTGCTTTGTGTGCTTGTCCTTTCCCTGTGTGCCTTTGTAATATAATTGCTAGGTAAAAATGTAACAGCAGAAAAAAATGGCGTGCCTGAATTAAGTACAGCCTACTGCATGCATGCATAGGAGCAGAGACTTCTGTTAGATTCCTTGTGTCTCTGTGCAGCTTGTGAAGTAGGTGCAAAATTTTTAGCAGCAAACTCCAGTACTTGGGGTGCATTTACACGAAGACTTGGATTCTGCAATAGATAGCAGCTGTATTTCTTACAGACTTTCTGAGAGCAAATGCTCCTGTGGTACATGCTTCCAATAACACCCACTATATTTTTTCCTTGGCACTTCAGCTTTCTCTTTCATATGGCTTGCTCTTGTTTGGAGGAACAGTATATATTTAGTTTGTTGACAGAGCTATGCTTGAGTAACACTGTCTGAGATGATAGACTCGAGTTCCCAGAGGATAGTCTGAACACAAGCCTCATTATCCCAGATATTGACACAACAGTCACCTGTGCCAGATAGAGGAAATATCTCAGATGAAGTGCGCAAGTGCTATAGCATCATTACAGTAAGACTAAACAATCTGGAGCACTTCAAATTTTAGAGAGAGAAGGGCTGTGTGGCATGTGTCTTATAGAAGGAAAAAGTAGTTGAACAGTGATCATACAGTGAGAGCTCTGATGTCCTAAGGTGGAAACTGCACTCTCTCCTCAGCATCTCTTGCCTTGAGGTTGTCAAGGTGCAACACACAAAAGAACGTGGTTAAACGCGGGTGGTTTTCAGCATCAGTCCAGGCGAGCTCAGACCCTGTGTGTCTGTATGCATAGCAAAACACCTCAACCACTAAGCTCTGTGTGTTCTTGTAAACATCTCTCTTATTTATACACATGATACTTGTGTACTCCCAGTGTATAGGTTTTGTCCATGTGAATCCCAGTGTTTGGCATGCCTGAGGGCCAGTGCGTAAAAACTGCACCCACAAAATTACCTGTACCTAAACCAGGCTAACTTGGGTCTTTGAAAATGTGACATTTGCTGTTTCAGGGAGGCGTTTTATCCTCAGAAATAAGTACAAAATTATGCTACTGCAGTGTAATCTAGGTTTTCCAGTAAGAGACACACAATACATTTTTTGACCCTTAGGAGACTGTAGAATGATCATTTTTTGAGAAGTTATCAAGCTAGGTATAACTAGCGCTCTGACAACTATCTGAATAGGTTTTTACCTACGTTTCTCAGCACAGACAATTTACATTTTAACTAGCGTGTGGTTACATTTTCTTCCCCAGGTTTAATCACTAAACACTGGAAATCTTAATTTCATCAAATGCAATCAAAGAATTTTGTATAGTAGCAATTAAAAGTGTGAAACTAATATTCGAGCTATAGCAAATTAAACAGCTGCATTGGAGTATTTTTAGCAGTCATTCCAATCAAAATACACAAAAGCCTTTTCTTTTTTTTGAGGAGTATCTGCCGGGTGTAGCTCTGGTTTCTGTAATTCAACAACCTCACTAAATATACGTGCATACTTTTAAAAATTCAGTTACAGGGAAGCAAGAAACTATATTTTTTTCTACCAGGCAAGTCGAGTGAAAAAGTTCAGAGGGCTTGTGCTGACTGAGTTGCTTTTGCAGAAGGGGAGCTTCCAGCTGTAGTTGAAGTGTTTAAATAAGGAAACCAAGAACTACTTTGTTGTTTCTGTTACTTTTACTGTACTTCATGTGTGGCATTGAGTTTTCCATATTGTAAATGCCACACATGAAGCCAGAGGACCTTGTTTCTCATCATTCCTAGCTCCTGCCACGTTGCGGCAGTAGGTCTTTCTATTTATTTTACTTTTTTAACTTTTTTTTTTTTTTTACTGGAATGCCCTAGCTTTTTGTGTATGTCAGCCAACAGAGTCCTACATAATCAACTATATAATTAACCAAGAGGTAGTTCTAAGTTTCAAGTACCAACATGTTCCACATCCCTACTCTGTTTAGAGACTGAATGAAGAAATTTGGAGGAACTTTAGAAGCCTATGCAATTCTAAGTCACTCAGCTGTGGGAATTTTCCTGCATTCCCCATGTCCAGGAGAGATGTGGGGAGTAAGAGACCTCAGTCTTGAAATGCAATGACACCTAGAAATATGGAGAGGGTCACAACTTTTGCTTCAGCCCAGACTATGTAGGAGTCTTTTAACCAAACATTTAAGTGCAGGATGTAGATGATATTACAAAGGGGCAAAGTGGATCTGTCCAAGGCATGAGTAGAGAAAGCAGTTTTGGAGTAGGGACTGGGTGGGAAAGGCAAAGAAATTCCATCAGTGAATGTGCTCATGGAGAAACCAATACAGCCATGAAGTTTGATGAACTGTGAGTTGGGATCCCAGCTTCTCTTCAGGCTAAGCAGAAACTTAATCACTCATCTTGAAACTGCTGGTGACCAAAGAGATCATAGGAGTCAGAGTATGTGAAATAAACTGACACGGTTTCATATCCAGTTCTCCCTTCAGCTTCTTTGTATATTTTCTTTTCTGAAAAGGAATAAAATAAATTAACACCCTCGCCATTTGTTGGGACAGAGATCTTACTTTGTCTAATATGTACTTAGGGAACCTACCTCTTAGGGGTTTTGTGTTGCCAGCCCTGCACTGAGACAGTATTCTCTTCCATTCTTCTAGCTTCCCCAGCTTCCTCTGTTTCACTCTTTGCTCCACCTGGCTTTTGGTCATTCCTGCTGTTTTACATATCATCTCCTGTTAATCAAAGCTGTTATCCCTCCCCCAGTGATTCAGTTTGTTTTTATCATGAAAGGCATTAGCTTAAAGTTAATGAACTTCCACTAGAGCTCTTTCCTTTTACTTGCTGCCATGAAGCATCAATCAGTATCACAACAGTAAGTGCTAGTTCAGTGTGGATGACATTTTTAGAAGTAGAGATGCAGCTGAGGAGGTGAAGGGAAGTGGCTATTTAGAGCTCAAGTCATCAATTAAATTACTCAGTGATAAAGTCACTGTCTTGTTCTTCAGTGATGTTCATGTCATGTTGCTGTGTGGGGCGGTGGTGATACATCATTACACTCTGGTGCTTTGTAATGTATTATCAGCACTGGAGATATTTTGGGATAGGGCCAATATTCTGCAAGCTTTGCAGGCGTGAGATGCTATAATGAGCAAAAGAAATAATTACTAGATCACCACTCCCCTTACACTGGGAGCCAGAATTGTAACTTAACTTTCTTTTAAACATGTTTCCCAGAGTGACAGAGGCAGCTTCCTTGCTGCTACCAAAACCACATTCTCTGACTGGCTGGAAAACATGTTTTCATATGTCTTTATGCATGCTTCAGGAAGTGACACTATGTTTTTCACAGCACTTTTGAAATCTTTCAGACAATCTTATAAATAAAGGAAACTAGTTTGGTTCTTGTTGTGTGCTACTGCTAACACAGAGAGTCCTCCAGACTTTGGCGTTGCTGTCTTAGTCTCTGGTCTCTGCCTAAAGATTTACTCTGACTTGAAAGGAAGGGATGCAGTGTTGTTGACCATTCCCCTGAGAAGGTTCTGCAGAGGAAGTGTGAATTGGAAAAATATGGACAGTCAAAATGGGGAATAATCATTTTAAGATGGGAAGGACTCAAGAGCCTCCAAATTACTTCATAAACTGGCTTGCTCCCTGAACTCCCTCTGGCATGGAAAGCCTAGAAATTCTCTTAGACACCCAGCTAGGACAAAATGTCTGTGCACCGTCAGCCAGTTCTTGCTGTGGCAATGTGCAGTGTGTAGTGTTCACCTAAATTCCCATGATTAAACATTTCTCTTGCCCAAGTCTGCTGCTTCTGAGTTTTGTAGACTCATGCTTTTGTGAACTGTAGTGTGCACTGAAAACCATTTTTGCTGCTAATGATCAGCATGAAAATTCCATTTTAAGTATATGGAGCACATTATTACAGTGGCATTAATTAAAAATACTTATCAGTCTACTCTGTTGCCAGTGCCTTAAGAGCTTTCTAAGGGATTTCAGCAGCAGCACTGTAAATTATTTGTCAATGAATGATGAAAATATTGTTGCTTATACTTCAAGGATTTCCTCTTAATAAGCAACCACCTCCCTGCTGCCCTCCTTGAATTTTTTCCCCTTCAGAAGGGTGTCGAAGGTGGGGTTCCACTGTGGGAGTTAAGATGCCATGTTTATATTTCAAAAAGCAAGCTGAAACCCTTAGAGTTTGTCTCCAGCTGAGAGAAGCACACATTTAGAAATTACAACATTGGTATTGGCTATTTGGAGCTTTAGGAAGTGGCTGAGAGCTCGCAGTCAATTAAAACTGGGCTGGAGTTCAATATAAGAGTTATGCTGCCTGTTTTTGTAGGACTGTTTGAATCCTGGGCTGTGCTGCAATATGGTTTTGATGTAGAAGTATGTAAAAAGGAAATGTAACCCTTAAGAAGCTGTCTGCATTTTCTGGTACAGACAGGTTGTTCTACATAACTTCAGGACAATATTTGGTCTTGAAAGTTGCACCCCATGTACTGTGGTGGCAATCCTTATCCCATTTGTTGTGGTGCAAACGTGGGGTAAAGATGATAGCTTTGTTCCTTTGAGCAAGATACATAGAGCTGTGAAACATATTTTGGACTGTGATTAAGGTATGTCTTTCTGTCTGCAGTGCAATGCTGGCTTTGGAGTTTGTGCTATGCAATGGCAGAAATAATAAATAGTGCTTCTGCTTGACGAGGAAAGATGTAATCCATGTATTCTGTAAATTAACGTGGCTGTCTAGTGATTTGATCCCCAAACTACCCAGCTGTGATATGGAAGATCTGCCTGATTGTAGAAAATCTCTCTGCCTGGCATTTTTAAGCAGCTGATTTGTGCAGCTGAATTCACAATTGCCTTCATATAAGGACCCTGAATTTTTCTTTTTGCTTTTTTTTTTCTTTATATAACTTGGGCCCCTTTCAGTGGTTTGTGTGCTATGCTTTACTCACATTGAACAGCACCCTAAAAGTGATTTGCTACATTGGCTCAAAGTGAGTGTGGTGCTCAGATCTATTAGTGCTACCACATTCACTGCTCACTGGCATAATATTGCTCTTATCAGACAAAGCAGATCAGACTTGTAATCCAGAGACCTCTGGGGTTTTTTCCTTCTTTTCCCAGTATGGTTTGGGGCTTGTAATAAGAGCGCTTTGGGAGCATTTGCCGCACTGTTGTGTATGCATGAAAAGTACCACCTCCCGGCCCCACGAGTTGGAGAACAAGTTTCAAAAAGGAATATTTGCCCTGAGGGTTTTCCCCAAAGACACTGAAACTAATTAAAAGGCTCCCATTAACTTCAAGAAGTTTTGGATCTGATCGCCAGTGTGTTTTGCTTTCAGAGCCTTTAACAGAGGTTTTCAAACCATGGTGCAAGGCAGCCTCACTCCAGTGGTGCTTCTGTTCCCAGCAACTGATGCTCCTTGGAACAGGCCACAAATGTGTAAAACAGATTTACCTCTTTGTAAAACCATTCTCATATGAAATCACTTAGACTTGTTTTAAAAAGAAAAGAAATAATTATTCCATTTGCTTTAAGGGTTAATTACACTGGGTAACTAGACTATGCAACACAGAAAGGGTCCAGGGATCTTCAACTTAGGATTGAAGTCATGCCCCTTACCATTAGAGAAAAGAATGGTAATTGCCTGCTGTGAGTATGAATGTATTTTGCTGGCTAGTAAAGAAATGGCATTGACAACTGGCAAACCCACTCTGCTGAGGAAAAAATGTATTTTTGAGGCAGGCACACAGCCAGCATTTTCATTTGGGAAGTCTCATAAGTGGAATCAAAACTCTTGCGGAGGTAACATGAAACTGTGCGTTAGAAGGTTGGTTTTTTTAATCCCACATTTAATTCTGTCAACATTTCATGCTGGAATAAGAAAAATATTCCTTAGGTTGGTTTTAGTCAATCCCCCTCATCTTGGTTTCTTCCCCCACCCCAGTTCCTTTCTCCATCACTCTCCTCAAGACTTCTTTCAACAACACATTTGTTTAGAAAGTGGTCCTTAGGAAAATGGTGATATGGTCTCCTCTGAGAAAAGCTGTGTGAGCAGCACCTAGTATTTTGAACCTGGCCCTGATGTGGGGATATGCTGAAGACCTACGTGGATTCTTGTACGAATAGTAGTCTGGTAGACAGTTGGCAGGTCTGGGGAGGAGCAACCTGTCCAGGTCACCTCTGGCACACCAGTGTCTTCTGCAGTTCTTTCAGCTCTCACATAGTTTGGAGATGAAGTAAGGATTGTAAAACCACCATGTGATAGGGAAATTCACTTGAGATGAAAGGGCAGAGCTGAGACCTTAAAGATGGGGCAAGTCTTACACAGCCTGTCTAATAGTACTAGGCACAGAAATTACCAGTTTTAGTGCATTTAGGGAGAGAGTCCTAGGGTCATGGCTGTAAATACATTTAGGTCTTATTTAGGTCTAAGATGAGTAGGCACTGTAATTAATTTTCTACAGGCCTCAAGGTGGCCATACTGGGAATTGTTTGTTATGGAGGTCTTCTGAAAATCTTCTCTGCAATGTAGATTTGCACCTAATCTTTTTTACTGTAATTAAGAAATGAGAACTTGTGAAATATTGACCTTCTGCCATTCTGCTTAAGGATTTATAAAGAGCTGAAATTTTAGCTCATAAATCTGTATACAGGCACTTAAACAAATAGCCTGGTTACCCAAAGTGCTGAGCATGCAGCCTTTCCGGTTGATTTTCTAGGATTTGGCCTAAAAATGGCTTATAGAGCTGAGTTCCCATTCTTTTCTTTCCTCCCACTCTTTTTAGTGGTTTAAACTGTGTTCCTCTCTATAGGCCTTCACTTTGCAGTGATGTCTGCTGCATTTGCTCTATGTGACTTGCAGAGAGAATCACTAAAATTTGTTGTATGGAGAGTTTTAAAATTGCAGGTATCCTGCAATTGCCTTAAGATGATGACATTTCTGTACCAAAAGCTTCATTTCATCAAAGTTCTTTGACAAACCATTTTTTTACCTAAATGTCTGCCACTCTTTGTGTCTATCCTGGCTCACCATGCTTCCATGTACAACATGTTATTGAAGTATGTTTTGGTGTTTGTATATTAGGAATTAGACTAAAGTCACCTTTGTACTTTGTATACTCTGGTGAGCAGCTTTCAGGTAGCAATTGTTTCCTGCCATCAGACAGAATTTGATTCATAGACGTCCTCAAGACCATTTCTTGGTATCATTCATTTCTCCAGTCATTACTCTTCCTAAAAACTTGAAGTCTGCAATAAATGTGCCATTGTTTATGATTTAGCTTGGAAAGTCCATTACGCTCAGTCTTCTGATCTTTGTTGGTACATTTGGTGTGGTTCTTTTTCACAAAGAACTTAAACTTATGGCAAATAAAATAAGTATTTGATGTCTTAAGGTTCTAATAGGGCATCTTCCTCTCCCTACCCCCAACCCCC
>VZUI01044952.1:0-88699 GCA_013401135.1 Cettia cetti
ATAGATAGATAGATAGATAGATAGATAGAGAGATAGATAGATAGATAGATAGATAGATAGATAGATAGATAGATAAAACCCAAGAAAGACAAATGATACAAATGAAAACGATTGTCCATCACCAACTGCAGATGCCCAGCCAATCCCCAAGCACTGTTACCCCCCAGTCTATCCTTATATGCTGAGCATGAGACCATATGGTGTGGGATATCTGTTGGGTCAGTCCAGCTGTCCCAGCTGTGTCCCCTCCCAAATCCTTGTTCACTCCCAGCCTGCTCACTGGCAGGGTGGGGTGACTAGGAAAGAATGTCCTGATGCTGTGTAAGCACAGCTCAGTAGGAATGAAAACATCCCTGTGTTATCAACAGTGTTTCCAGCACAAATCCAAACCACAATCCTGTACTGGCTACTATGAAAAAAATAACCCTACCCCAGCCAAAACCAGCACAAGGACTCACTGCTATATATGCATCATGGGATGTCCTCAATTTCAAACTTAAACCTTTGCAAACATAACTTGCCCCTTGATTAATTTAGATTAACTGACTGCTGACAAGTTACTCTATAAAGTACTACAGAAGTTCAAAAATGGTACACTTAATAGTCTTTTTTAAGTATTTCCAAAGTCAGCTGCTTGGAAGGTTGAATAAATCCTCATCTTCACTAACTGATGCCTGTTTTTAATCATGTGATAGGGAGAAAAGGGAATTCCAGGAATTTCAGGTCATTTTGGTACGCCTGGCTCACATGGAGAAATAGGTGAGTTTGTTCTCTTACCTGAGCACTCTCTGTATTATCACCCATCAAATACTTGACATTAAGTTCTGAGGGGTCTCAGTGTGTCTTCAATCTCAGTCTTTCTACAGTCTTACAGAATGATAGTGTAGATGTGGAAGATTGTGAAAAGGTTAACTGTTAATTTCATGCAACATGTGCTGTTCATGGATAAATGCATCTGTGGCAAGGAGGGAGGCTGTTCTAGACACTGTTTTTGCTGTCTTTAATTTATTTCTCTTTTAGTCTACAAAGATAATAATTGCCAAATTTTGCCTTTGAAGTTGCAATTCCTTTGAAACAACAGGAAGTCCTTTTTAAATTAAAGCCTTACCACCCATGTGCTCATTTTTGTTTGAAACAGGTGATCGGGGAGATACTATAAACTTACCAGGAATGCCAGGCCTTAAAGGGGAAGTTGGTGTGCCAGGCTTAACAGGTATTAATTTTACAGTTGCTCTCTGAATGTATTTCTTTTCACATACTAAAGTTCCAGAGGAAAGGAGGGGGAGCTTTCTATGGGATTTTGATGGCTCTTGAACCTGTGCTCTCATGACAGCTCCTGGAGAGGTTCATCTTTTCTTTATTGAAATTAATATGTGCTACATTTACCTCTTCAACTGAAAATACTATTATAGCAGTAAACATCACCACAGGCAACTCCAGTAAACATTTCCATGTAATTTGTTTCGCTGTTGATGACAAAAGGAGGATTATCAGGTCATGATTATAGAAGGTGGGATAGCAAAGTCTTGCAGATTTTGGATTGTTAGGTAATGTATTAAATTTTCCTGTACATGCAGCACACTTGAACATCAGTGTCATATTCCACGTAATTTGGGGAGTACTTTTAAAAACAAGTTTAATAATCATTTGGCCAGAGGACTGTTCATGCTCCCAGATTATATAAGCACCCTGACTAGAAGAATGTCTTTATGTAGCAAGACTAGGACCCATTCAGTAGCCAAGTTCATGTTATGCTTGTTTGCTGAGGGTTGTATAGCTATTATTAAAAGATTATACTGGTTTTGTGATTTTCCAGGCATAAGAGGAGGTGTGGGACCAAAAGGAGAAGGTGGTGATCCTGGTTTCCCTGGTATTGAAGGCCTCAAGGGCACGCAGGGTGTCCCTGGCTCTGTGGGACAGGAAGGTAAAATATTCTTATTTTTACTCCAAATAATAACATTTTCTAAGAGGAAAAAAAAATACTGTTTCCATCAAAAGAAAGTAGTTAACTTTTTATTATGTTCATCATCCTGTCAATTAGTGAGGAGCATTGACAAGGATGTGGAACTCCCAGCAGAAGTTGGGAGGAAATTGCAAAAACCTAACTCTACTTCATACCAGTTTTTCCTTTTCTATAGCAACCATGTGTCCAGTCAAAGTGTTGTATTGCTGGCATACTGAAATATTCTAATGTCTCAATATTACAGGAGTGGGCTTTTCAATGATCTTTTCTGCCATAAATAAAGTCAGTATCCCCCCCAGGACAGTGACAGAGCCTTTGAGCCAGGCTGTGGCTGTGGCTGGATCACACAGGGTTTAAGAACAAGTCTTATTGCAGAAGGATCATGGAAATGCTCTTTCAGAACAGTTGCTCCACAGTTCTTCTCTTTAGAGGGCTTAGAAACTCCAGCCAAGACTGGAAGAGTTTCAATAGGTGCCTCACTGGGAAACAGTTCTTGTCTGATCAGCTTCTCAGTGGGAAAGGCAAAAGGGGTGCAGCAGAAAGGGAAAGTGACACACACAGCAATGAAATCACTTATTGTAACTGGCAATAGAAGTCCAGTTATCATTTTAATAGGAACAGCCCACTGTCTTTCTGAGGTTGTCACAAACCTCAAGTTTGTAATGAGTTGTTCTTTTATACTTTGTCTCTCCTACCTGTGCCCTCTTTAGTTTCCTTCCACTTGGATGAGCAGTCATACAATGGCATTAGGAAGGGAAAGTCTTCATTTTGTTGCCTGGGAGAATGAAAGCACAAGTCTGTGTTTGAGCTACTGGTTTTAAGGATGCTCATGAGCAATGATTCACTGTTGTCACACAGGTTTGCCAGGACTGGTTGGCCCCCCAGGGCAGCAAGGAAGCCCTGGGACGCCTGGATTTCCAGGTGAAAAGGGAACTCCCGGCTGGCCTGGCTTACCAGGACAAGCAGGTATTTGTACAGCTTCAGCTATTCAATCATTTTTGTGTGAGCTCTTGCAATTGTTGCTTTGGTGTGAGTAAGAAGGAGAAAAGAGGTTTTTGCAGATCAGAGTGGCAGAGTTTCCTCTACTAAAACATTTATTCTTCACAAAGTCCAGGTGCATTAACAAAGACAGACGTGGTTGCTGATTTATGGCTTCTGGTGTCTTCTCAGCTCATTTTAACTGTTGATGACCTCTTCAACTAGGAAAACAGTTTTCAGGAAATATTTTCATTTTTCATGACAGCTAGGAAGAAAAAAAATTATTAAACATACAGCAGGGATAGTAATATACAATATGAGAATATTGTAATGTGGCATTAGATAGCAAGCAACGTATTTGTCCTGCATCATCACCAAAACTGTTAACTGATTCAATATCTGGTTTCAAGAATAAATGACTTATGGCTTAGACAGAATTGTGCTATCAAAATTCAGGTGATAGCTTAAAATGAAGCTGTTTGTACAAGATACAGAATCTCAAAGGTTGCCACTTAATTCCCTAATATATTAAGTTAGCAGATTTTTTTCTACCTTACAGCAAGAAATCATCCTGCTTTTAGGAAGATTCTTCTATCTGAATCTGCGCCAAAGCTAAGCTAATACAGTTATGAAGACTGCCTTTTTAGACAGTGAAAAGAGACAGACAGACACTTATTTTTCTAAGACTGAATAGTCCTCCAGAGCTCTGGCCATTGTCTAGCTTTAAAATCATACTTACCACTTTGACAGGTACAAATAGATGGAATAACTTTTACCTGTAACAGTAGTAACAGTAAAAGTAGCTATTAGATTTTTTTTTTAGGGTTTTGTTGGGATTTTTTAAATGACACAGAGTGAATTGCTCCAGAAGACAGCTTTATTATAACCACATTTAGAATCTACAATTATGTCGTAATTGTCTTGGCTTGAGGAATTTGGAAAACTAAATGAGTATTAAAAAAAATATGGCAGCAAGAGTGGAACTAATGACATGCTACCAGATGGATCAGAGATATTTAAAAAAAAAAATCTCTGGAGTAATGAGTTTATCAGATAATAACAAAATTTGCTAATCACAAAGCCATAGTGTGGCGTATTTCATAATAAACTTACGGTAATTAATTCATTTGCATATAATACACCATATTTTAACACAGAATAGCATTTATTCAAGCATTTGAATTTTTTTCCCCCCAGGAATGCATAGACTAATAGAAAGTATTATGATAATCATGAATGTCATTTTAAAACAGGCCAGCCTGGCTTAAGAGGAATCAGTGGACTGCATGGTTTACCAGGCACTAAGGGCTTACCAGGATCACCAGGTAAGCAAAGCTATTACTCTGCCTGTTCACAGGCACAGCCTTGTGTTGGCTTCAAGTTTGGTCAGTGAGATCTTTGTAATGCAACTTTCTTAACTGAGTCCTCCAAAGCTTCAGAATGTGCTTCATTGTTGTGGGCTCTGGCAAGCAACTTCATACACTATGTGCTAGCTCACAGGTGGATCAGAACACTTCAAATCATAACTTCTTTCCTCTGATAAAGTTAAAACCTCAAGACCTTTTTTCTAATCCTGAGCCTTTTTTCCAATGAGCCACTACAGACGCGTGTATTTTGTAAATCCACATGCTCTGTACATGTACTTTAGCATGCATTGTCATATGCAGAAACATTTCAGCTTTCCCCTTTATTCTGAACAACTCAACAGGTCCAGATGGGTACGGCTCTGCAGGTTTCCCAGGTGCAGTGGGTGACAAAGGAGAAGCGGGAGAGCCAAGCAGAGTAGAAGGCAGCCGAGGACCACCGGGCCAGAAGGGAGACAGAGGTGTTCCAGGTCTGTATTCCAGAGAATTCCAGGGATCCACCTGTTATTTGTTTCATCTGTGGGTGTTAGAGATGTCACAAAATACACTATGGTGTAGACAGTTGAACAGGTGAACTCCCAGAGTTGGGAAGGTCACTGTTTGGAGTTAGTGCTGCAGCTCAGCCAGCCCTTGCTCAGAAACAGCAGTGTGTATTCCCCAGTGCTGGGCAGCCTGGGTCCTTCCCCATCTTGTAGCACCCACTGGGCTCAGCAAACTGCAAGTGCCAGAGGCCACTCTCAGCCATCAGCTCCCCAAATATTTTTAATGAAGTTCCAGTTACAGAAACGCATCACCCCTCCCTCTTTTTGTTGCAAACCTGTCCATATTTACCTTTCTCCTAAAAGCCTCACTGTGTGTGATGTGTGTCTCTCAATGTGTGATGGTCTTGCTGGCACCTGGGGGCTCTTTTTCCCATACACAATGCTTTGCTGGTGCCATCTATCCCTTGTGCAGAGTAAGCTCCAATCTGTGCTGTAACAGTCTGTGCACTTCTCAGGATGGGTTTTCATCCTGATTTTCATCCATCAAGAAGTCACCAGACTGATGTTATGAACAAATAAACTAATTACATTTTTTTGGGGGGGGGTTGTTTTTAAATTTTTCCAACATTTTGGCTCTGAAAAGATTAAGGGCTGACAGAGATATTAAACCTTACTGCCTTTGCCTGCTTGGTTCAATGGCTCATTCATATTCTTTGTGTTTCACTTTATTGTTACTAACATGCTGTGCCATCTCAAACACCACTCAGAGATTTATTACCAAGCATTCAAAAAAACAGCTTACCTCATTCAAATTTATTTGTCACAATTATAAACAGAAGGTCAACTTCCTAACAACTTCAATATACTTAAAAGAATAATCTGTTATTGGTAGGGCAGATTTTTGTCCATTTACCAATTTTCATCTCTAGAGAACTTCTTGGATTTGAACTTTTGGTTTTAACTGACCCCAGATAATGCTAAGTGTCAGCCCTGACCCTGCAGGCTCAGAAGAACAAAACTGCTTTCCAGCCTGCTTCAGTATACCTAGGAAATTTTGAGTACTTCCTATCTTGAAATAATATTTTACCTGGCAGACACAAGACACAGTGAGATGTAACTGGATACCCAGAGAGCTTTGGCAGAGAACTAGTATTTGGTTGTTTAAAAAAAAACAAAAAACTTCCACAGTATAATCTGAAAAAATAAAACAAAAATCAGTGGGAAATGCAGGTGTTTTCTATTTTGAAAATCCCACTCCTTAGTCTAAGGTGAGTCCTTTTAAATGCAATTGTGCATTTTCCTTGCAGCAGTATTAATTATTCCTTTTCTTCCTTTCAGGAGTCCCAGGACCCTTTGGTATTCCTGGGCAGGAAGGATTTCCAGGACCTCCTGGGATTTCAAATATATCAGGATATCCTGGTGATAAAGGCTCCCCAGGTCTAGATGGAGTGCCAGGTGATTCATGCAACAGCATTTATTGTTATTTCTGTCTTGATTCAGTAAAGTAGCTCTATTATAGACAACACTAAAATTGTTGGACAGAACTTAGGGTATACCAGATTATAGAGACAGACCACTTGAAAGCAAAAGGCAGTTCCTCCAGATTGTACTGATGGAAGGGTCTGATCTTCATGCATATAACAGATAAAATAATCCAGAATTCTCTCAACAACTTTCAGAAGCATTATGCTAATCTACTACTCTAAAATCTGAGGTCTGTGGCAGCCTTGCAAGTGTCCTAAATACTGTCTTAATCATTTACAAAATTCTCCTATGTGAAATGACCATTCAAGCTAAATTACATCGGAAAGTATTTGCTCTTCCTTCTTAAAAATTCCTATTGCTTATTGGACTGCACAATCCTTTCAAACTGTGGTGCCACTGTGAAGAGCTTGTAGCAGAAGTGGTTCCACTAACATCTTTATATGATGGATGGAAATTTTTATGTAAACTCAGCAAAAACTTAGAACAGACAAACCAGCTGAATGCCAACAAAATTCCTAGGCTTCCAAGCTGGAAGAGAATGTTAGCTGGTCTGACTCTGCATACTGATTCCAACTCTCCAAGCAGTCCAGAGAGTGGAAACAGGAACACCATATCCCAGCCAAAATGGTGAGACAAGTTTGGCTCACTCTTACTTTGCCACATACATCTTGCAATCAAATCCTAATGTGATCCAGCTTCAAAGGGCAGCACAAGAGATGCCCCACTCAAAACCCTACTTAGTAAGCCACTCTCTCCTCAGAGAAAAAGGTCCAAATGTCTTGCAAGCAGCAGAGGCAACTGAAGAGAAACCTGCCAGGTTTAGCTTCAGACAATATGCCATTTTAGAAAAAGAAGCTGTTCCCATAATTCCCAAGACAGCATGAAGTATTTATTTGGTTCCAGATGTTCAGCTGAAGCACTAAGATACACAGAGCAGCAAGTCCTTGGCTCAGCATCAGATACTTGCTGCTCTCTGATTTCTCTCTAGCTACTTGGATAATTTAGGATGAAGCAAGGAGGCACCTAGTGAAGTGGGGCATTTGCTGGTGAAGGAATAGTTCATTGAAGGTTGTATCTCAGCAGGCATCTATTTCTGCTGAAATCTTGCTTGAGATAACACTTTTGTGGGAGCTTTGGTCTCAAATTCCTCTGTTACTGCTGCAGAAGGCTATGCCAGCCTCAGAGCAGGAGTGCTGAATAAGTGTGTCCCCTGCTTAAATTAAGGAAATAGAACCTGATAGGATACAGTTAAATAGTTCTGTTACATTCCTCTGTGCCCAGGTGTTAAGTATAAATAGATTACCATCTATATGTCCTCTAAACAGGCTATCCAGGACCACAGGGGCAGCCTGGAATACCTGCTCCACCAGGGAGCAAAGGAGAAAGCGGACAAATAGGTAGGACTGGAGAAATTGGCCCAAAAGGAAGTAGAGGTGACCCTGGATCAGCAGGAAGACCTGGCCTGCCTGGATTCCCTGGACCAAAAGGTGAGAATGGGAAATGCTGATCTTGGCAGGAAGCAGGGGAGCCCTCTGCTACAGCAGCTTTAACACCATTACTTTTGCACTCACTTGATTTGTACTGAAATGCAATAATGTCACTTGTCATTTTGCATTAAAGGTCGTAAGGGTGAACAAGGTGTCATCGGCTTTATGGGCACTGTAGGATTTCCAGGTGATCTGGGACCTATTGGACCCAAGGGAGACAGAGGAGTCACTGGTAAGTGCATGCACTCAGATGTGTGACTTGTTGCAACCACTCATTCTGCAGCTCCACAGAGCTGATCTAACTGGCCCTGCTTTGAGCAGGAGGTTGGGCTTGGTCACCTCCAGAGTCCTCCATCCTGCATGACTCTGTGAATCCTGGGAAATTCCAGAGGGACATGCCTGAATTTAACATGAGTAGTCAATTCTTTGCCTTTATGAATTAGACTTGTATGAGGTGCCAGCTCAAAAATCAGAGCCACTTTTGGGGTTAATAAAAAGAAGGATTTCTTGTCTAAATTAATCCTCCAGAGAAGACATACTGAATATTTAAAGAGAGCTTTAAAATCCATCACTCCATCTATACCATCATGTATTTCTGTCTCTTGAAGCCCATGGTGCTGGACCTCAGAGAGCTGCAGCTATTTGGGGGAAACTTCCCAGCTTCCTGTGTCATAAATGAGGGAGCAGTAGCATCATTAATTTACTTCTGCTTATCTATGTACTGTCCAAGTGAAGACAATCTCTTGAAGATGATCCCATCTTGGGCATCCCATACCCACACATATTTCCCCAATAAAATATAGCTGCTATACCCAAGCTGGTGGGTTGCAGACCATAGACCTCTCATACATATGCAGTAAGTAAGAGCAACATATCTCTGGATGAAAGTACATTAAGGAAAAATATAGGGTGGTTGGGGTTTTTTTAATCAAACTATCTCATCTTGCTTCTATTGACAGGCTTCCAGGGACCTCCAGGCTCTCCTGGGCTGCCCCCTCTTCCTCCAAGGCTGGTTGCTGAGCAAGGTTCACCAGGTCCCCGTGGAAATATAGGACCTCAGGGAAGCCCAGGAGATATGGGACCTCAGGGTCCACCAGGAGATCCAGGTACAAATCACACATTCAGCTGTTGCCCTTAGCAGAGTGAGGCCACCAGAGCACTGATTTGATGCTCTTCTAAGTAAAAGTCTGTAATCCAGAAAGAAATGTCAATTTTTAGTCTTCCAAAGCTGAGGCTTCAGCTTTCTTCCTCCTCCTAGCATTCAGAACATAAGCAAAACAGGAAATAACTTTGGCAACACTCACATAGCCATACCTACATGGTAACACTCAAATAGCCAAAGCAACATCAGATATGGATCTCATGCAAATCAACATCTTTGGTGGAAAAGTGCTCATCCTTTGGGAATGCTGTCAGCTTGGGGAATAACGTGGCATTAGTGACATGTAGAGCTGATGCACTGCACTTTTTGCCATGAACCTCATCAGAGATAAGTGGTGCCAAGAGTGAAGGATTAGGGTTGTGGGACTCACATAGTCTTGATCCCAGCAACCTTTTCCAATGAATTTGGTGCTTTTTGCCTGAGTAAGTACCATCTTGCCTTCAATGCAAATGAGTAAACCCAGCAGACGGCACCAAATGTACACAAGTAGAGCATGTGTTTAACAAAGTGGGATGGGCATGTTGATATGTCTGCACTGTGCTTATAACCATTGTTGTTCAAGGTTTCAGAGGCTCACCTGGAGAGCCAGGACTCCAGGGCAGGGGTGGCATTCCAGCTCCTCCTGGCTCCAGAGGGGAACAAGGAGGAATGGGATTTCAGGGTCCGGTAGGATTTGAAGGTAAGAGATATCACACAGCACTCTCTTCTTCTTTCCCATTTCTCTGCACTTAATCACTCTGTAGCTACTAATTCACGGGAAGGAAATGAGAGGAGAGAGAGGAGGGGGTGAGAGGAGGGGGCAGGAATCAAAAGGAAGGTAGAGAAGAGGAGGGAGAGAGAGGGAGGAGAGTTTCTGTCTTCATAGATACTTCACAAGGGACAACTGTTAACAGCTACCTTAAAGCAATATTTTCAGAATAAATTTTGATAGCTGTAGCTGTCAGTCCACTCATGAGTTTGTTTTGCTCTGCGTGTATTTATTCTATTTAAGTATTTTCAGCCTAGTGTTTAACGAACAGTTACATTCATGGAGGTGAATGGCTGGGTAGGTGATACCTGCATAGATGAAGTTTAAGGGAATGTATTTGTAAAAGAAATACCTGTGTCCTTATCAAATCAAAGAGCAGAAGTATTACTATCTTAGTTAGCTAAGCACACAGAGAAAAAGGTATTTGCAGAGCATAGTTTCAAGTGTATGAATCAACTGCAAGAAGTCCAACAACCATTGGTTAATCTTGGACTGGGAAAATATTTTAAAGGAAAAATCTGCTCATCTGTGTTGTACAAAGTATGCTCAAATTTATCAGAACTTTATTTGTGACTTTCCCTAGTTCTGGTGTGAAATAGATTATCTTAGAGACCGGGGAGGCTGATCCAGCACCAATCTACTTCAAAAGCAACTGTTACAATCCTAGAAAATTGCAGCTCTCCTATCAATAACTTATCACAAAGAAAAGGCATCATGCCATTAAGCTGTTCATCAGCAGCTTAGCTGGAATATCAGCTAGCACCAGATCATTTGTGGGAGCACAAACTCAGTTGGATTCTTTCTTTTCTGCCCTCCTGCCAGGTCAGCCGGGCCGCCCTGGCAGCCCAGGGCCGCCAGGCATGCCGGGTCGCAGTGTCAGCATGGGCTACCTGCTGGTGAAGCACAGCCAGTCTGACCAGGAGCCAATGTGCCCAGTTGGCATGAACAAACTCTGGAGTGGATACAGCCTACTGTACTTCGAAGGACAAGAGAAAGCACACAACCAGGATCTAGGTATGTGGAAATATTGCTGGCAGCAGCCTCGATTCCAAAAGCTGGGACTACAGTAAACAGGCTTAGGAAGCACCAAAATGAGAATATAAAAACTACATGCCTTCATGGGGTGCCCCTGAGAGAGCTCCTGCAAGTCATTAGTGTTGTTTGAGGGAACCTGTAAAGCCAGCAAAACATTCTGGACCACAGGGCTTTCCTGACAGGTACCTGGGAAAGAGCAGGAAACTGAGTGTGCATTGTCTTCTGTGAGAATGATTGTTTTTTTCTTCTTCTTTTTTAACAGGGCTGGCTGGCTCATGTTTGTCTCGTTTTAGCACCATGCCATTCCTCTACTGTAACCCTGGGGATATCTGTTATTATGCAAGTCGAAATGATAAATCCTACTGGCTCTCAACTACAGCACCTCTCCCAATGATGCCCGTGGCAGAAGAAGACATTAAGCCATATATCAGTCGCTGCTCTGTTTGTGAGGCCCCAGCTGTGGCAATTGCTGTCCACAGCCAAGAAGCTTCTATTCCTCACTGCCCTGAAGGCTGGCGCAGTTTGTGGATTGGATACTCCTTCCTTATGGTATTTGCTCTCCAGTGTCACATTTTGTGCAGCAACGGGTTTTAAATTTGATTGTTTGGTACTAGTAAGGCTGCTCTGCTTCAGAGCCAGCAAGACCAAAGCCATGCGTCATACTGGGGAACTAGGGAACTACAAAAGTAATTTCTAGGAAGCAGAGGAGGAAGATGAAAATCTCTGTAAATTTCAGAGAAAATTGTCTCTTGTCAGAGTAGCATCTGGAGACCTTACTTTATGTACAAAATAGCACTTCAGAACAAAAGGACAGCTGTGACTTAAAATTATACTGAGGTGCAACAGGAGCATACAGAGCATTTTCACAGCTAAGGATTTGGAGTTATTTACATACATCACTACTAAGAAGCTGATCTAGGGGGGAAAAAAGTGGAAAAGCAACAACAATCTTTTCCCCTTCTTTTTGAAATTTATAAAGCATTGGTGTTTTGGTCAAAGATTTTGAAGCCAAAGTCTTTCACTTTGGAAAGAGAGACAGGCTCTGGTTGGTTAAAAAATTAAGTTTCAGTGTTGTATCTCTGATGGCAATAAGAGCTGAGCTGTATATCCCATGGTTTACAGGAGCTCATCAATCTTGTGATCTTGTAATTAGGAAATGGGATGTAACAGAAAACCATAGTCCTGGGTGTGCTGCAGAAGACCTACTGAAGGGCTTGACTTTTTTTGCAAGACTGTACAGAGGGATCATATGAGCATCATAGAGGGCTTTAACATGGTAAAGAGCAGCTAAAATGTCAGTGAATGGTCTGACAGATGCTCATTTTTCTGACTTGCTTGATGAACACACGAGTCAAAACCTGCAGCAGCATGCCCACGTTGTTAACTTATTGAAGACTGAGCTGAATTCTGAACTAAAGTGTGTTGGAAAAGACACAAGATTTCTGTAGCAGAAGACATCATAAAAGAACAACAGTCATACTTACCCACAAACCATTTGTATGTCAAAAGACAAAAACTTAATTTTTTGAGAAAATAAGATACAGGCAAATACAAAATTAGGTACAGAAAAGAAATCCCCACATTTTGAGATAGTAGGTCTAATTTTTTACCATCCCAATGTTTGATAGTTCTAAAAAAAGCCCTGATACCAATCTCATAGTTACTTCACAAGAATGCCAAGAATTAATTAAATATTTGCAAAGCCCCATGTAAACACTGTGCATTGTTAAGAGCAAAGTTGTCACCTTAGCAAGAACTCTTTGCCAGGACAAAGTCTGTCAGCACTGTGGTACACGCTGTGAGAATTCCCATTTTCCCCGCTAGCTTGTGAAGCAAATGAAGTGTTTAGTGTATGCATTTTTGCTTCTCAGGCAACTGTGGAAGAAGTGGAGCACACTTGTGGTTTTCTCAGAGTACATGCTGTTTTAATTCCTTGGCTTAAATTTGTCACCTCCTTCCCCTGAGTAAGGTCCAACCCTCAGTCAGCACAGACTCTGCCCAGACTGCTGGAGAAGTCAGTAAGGTTTCATGTAGCAAGGGCACTCCACTATCATACCTCCTCTGTGAGTAAGCATTGCAGGAGGATAAAAAGCCATAGTCAATACCAGAAGAGATGTTGTAGACATAGAGTTGGAGTTTACAGACCAAGCATGGATCACGAGTGCTCATCCTGAGGTTGCCAAGCAGGGCTGCTCCCACGCCAGGGCTCAAATAGCATCAGCAGTTTTTACTATCTGCTTTCCAGCTCCAACTGCAGAGGCCTCAAAATTGTAGTAACTTATGCTGCCACTTACATTCCCTACATTTACAAAACTGCTTAAGAACTTTATTTTCCAGCTGTTTTCTTTTATATTGTCTTTCAGTTCCTAACAAAAATTCTACAGTATAACTTAAAAATACAGCTGTACAGCTCTTAAAGGGGACAGAGAAAATGCCCATTTTGTTAGTAATGCCTTTGACAGAAGAAAAGTAACATTCAGTTCATTATGACAGAACCTGTCAAAGGCAACAGTTGAGTGGTGTAAAGATGCATGATTCTGGTGTAATTTGTTGTCAAGCAAACATGTCACGCAGGGAACTAGTTATTGTATAAAAGCTAATTCTGTTTCTGCAGTGTTCCTCACATGCAGTACAGAGTAAGACAGACTTTATAATTTGGGAATTAAATACATGGTAGAAAGTTGTTCCTAGTGAGGGTAATAAAACAGAGGAGCAAGATGCTCAGACAGGTTGTGGGAGTTCCATCCTTGGAGATATTAACAATTCAACAGCGCCTTGGAGCAACTGAGGGCAACTTTGGTGTCAGCCCTGCTTTGAGCAGGGAACTGGGGGAAGTGGGCCCTTTCCACCTGAATGATTCTCCAATTCCAAGACTTCCAACAGTGACAATCTTAACTATAGAAAAGATGTTTGTTAGAAGATTTCAAAGAGGCATCAGCATATGGGCTAGCTGCTTTATATAGTTACAGCATAGCCAAACCCTTACACAATTGCAGGACTGGCCAACTTTCTCCTCTGGAGGTAAGAATTAGGAACAATTGTAAGTTTATGACAGCAGTGCCTGAGGCTGCACTCTGAACACTGCCCTCCTTGTCTCCCTTAGCACACTGCTGCTGGTGATGAAGGTGGAGGACAGTCTCTGGTTTCTCCTGGGAGCTGCCTGGAAGATTTCAGGGCGACTCCTTTCATCGAATGCAATGGCGCACGCGGAACCTGTCACTACTTTGCCAACAAATACAGCTTCTGGCTCACCACCATCGACCAGCCCTTCCAAAGCAAGCCCTCGGGAGACACACTCAAGGCAGGACTCATCCGAAGCCATATCAGCAGATGTCAAGTGTGTATGAAAAACCTATAGAAGTCTCTCACAGTATAAGGAACCGCCTTATCATGTGGTTCTTATACAGAGGAGCCTTCAGTGGTGGTTAGACAACTGAAAAAGTCATGTTGGTGCTTTTTTTTTTAACTTATTACCTCAAAAGCTGAATGGAAATTAATTTTTAAATGTCTGTAAAAGCAAGATGAGTATAACACAAATTAAGTCTAACAAATCTAGTGCTGTGTTCTCCCACTGTGCAGTATATATACATATTTTTTGCTAGTCTAATATTACATCATTTGCCAAATTACAGAAATACTCACAGCTTCAAAACACCAAAAAAACTTCAGTAATAAAAGGTTTCCTTGGTCAGATACCCACCACATTTACCTGAAGAGAATATATGTATCTTTCTATTTACTCTATTTGTCACAACAGCAAACACTAACAGCTGCAGTTCCATAAATTAACACAGGATGATCTAAGTCCTCAATTGCTGCAAAATACTGAAAATATACTGTGGTCCAAAATGCTCATGTCCAGCACAGAAGCCTAACTTATACTTTAGTATTTTGTGCGTGGGCACTTCAAACACACCAAACGAGTTTGGTTTTGGGTTTTTTTTTTCATGCTTCACCATGCTTTTAGCACTTAACCATGGCCCACACTGCCCAATAACAAAGCCCACGGGCTCCCAAAAACCGTAATCACAAAATGCAACTCTTTCAGTTTGGTTAGAAGTCTACATGGTGAAGATTAGCATTTTATTTTATAAGCTTGATGGTGTTTTTCCTAGACATACCCCAAGCCAAAGGATCTCTTGCTCCACCGTGCTATGGACATTTCATCTGTGTCACACCACCCACACAGCAACAGCAACTGGTTTTTGCTTTGCATCTCTTCCCCTCTAAAATTAAGCCACTCATCACAAACAGACTTTAGCCACATCATGTTGGAGCAGCACACAGTGGGGTTTGCAGGAGTGCTCAATGCCAATG
Organism: Cettia cetti; assembly: GCA_013401135.1. Lineage (NCBI taxonomy): Eukaryota > Metazoa > Chordata > Aves > Passeriformes > Sylviidae > Cettia > Cettia cetti. Next base: position 15,022 of record VZUI01044952.1, read on the forward strand.
ACCCTCAAACATTAGTTCTTTCTGGCTAGTTCTTTCCTTCTGTAGAAAGCAACAATTTAGCCCAAAGTTGTCTGTCAGCACTGCAAGAGAGGAGGAAAAAAAGGATCAGCTAAAAATTTCATGTTCATGTAATTTGATTAACATTTATAGCAATGACAGTTGATTTTTCAGTAACTCACCTCACTCCTGCTTCAGGTGCTTCTTGGCTTTTATTATTACATTCCAACCTCACTGTATCATAAATAAAACCTGTTTTTTTCTACATCTCCATTGTTGGTGATCTCTATTTTGTAAACTGTGTTTCTCCATACAATGTATGCATGGACTACTGTGTTGAAATACTTTGTTTGCACTAAGGAATTAGAAGAGCACTCACAGCAAACTCCTCCCACTGAAACTCAAACTCTTCAACCAGAATGTACTTTATTTCATGGCACTTAAAAACATCTAAGAGGGAAGCTGTCTCTAAAATCACTTATTTAAGCTGAACAAGTAAAATGGTATTTAATCTGTTGTTAGAACAATTAAAGCAAATAAACTGTGGTCTTGTAGATTAAAACAACCATTATGCATGCTCTATAATGTTCAGGAAACCAATATTTACCAGACTTGACAAGTGTTGCCTCCACACAATATAAAAATTATTTTAAAAATATATAAATTAATTTAAAGGTCTAGAATCATAGAACAGGTTGAATTGCAAGGGACCAAAAAATTATTTTGTTCCAAGCCCCCTGCCATGGACAGGGAAACCTTTCACTAGACCAGGTTGCTCAGAGTTACTGAGCTCCAGCCTAGCCTTAAATTCTTCCAGGGTTGGAGCATCCACAACTTCTCTGGGCAACCTGTTCCAGTGCATCACCACCTTCAACATAAAGATTTTTTTTCTTAATATCTAATCTAAACCTACTCTCAATTTAAAACTATTTCCCCTTGTCCTGGCACTACATGCCCTTGTAAAAAGTCCCCAACCATCTTTCTAGTAGGCTGCCTTTAGGTACTTTCCTAGCACACTGTCTGACCTAGATTAGTTGCCCATATAATTAGATATAGCCATAAAGAGAGAAATTACCTGAGCTTTAAATGAGCTCTCTGACTCTGCATTAGCTCTGAAAGGTAGCCCCTGAACAAACTTATCACACTATTATTTATTGATAAATAAGTATTTATTAGTAAATAAAACTCACAGTACTGAAAGCATTGCAGTCAACATGAGCTAAATCTATTCCGTATTTGCCAATTCTCTTAAACGTGGCAGTAACAAATACCCAAGAACAGACAACTTGCCTCTTCCACATATTCCCAGTCAGCAGTGCTAGTGGGATGATCATACAACTATCACTTGTGGGTTGTACAGCATGCAACTCTGGCAATGCAGCACATTCAGTGTTTTAAGAGAACTCCACTGAAGGTTAAACAAATCTGTAAAAACTGATTATGTCAACAACAGCAGCAAACTATTTGGATTTTCATGGCTAATATATTGCCTAATCTTCCTACAAAGCTCATTGCTTTTGCATATAAAATTAGCCCATAGTTCTTCCACCAACACTTGCTTTGCCTCTTCATTTTCTCTGACTCAATAAGCTGATCCCAGCACTGCATTAAGTGGAGCACATCAGTGTAGTGTGGGGAAAAATAATAAACCAACCACAAAACCTACGGGGCGCTAAGCAGGCTTGAGCTTCTGTACTTTGCCTACGTCGTGCTTCAGGTCTGTGTACCCACAGCTGTGTTTCTCCAAAGCCTGCGCAATGGCGTCTCTGAGAAGTGCAGGGAGCCCATGCACACAAACACGTGGAACACTCACAGCAAACAGCATTTCACCTGGTGAGCTAACCCAGAGCACTCCATGGAAGGAGACTGACTTGTCAAACTGCCTCTTAGCTGCAAGTTTACCTGCCCTCCTATGAAGACAGGCTGGAGTTGTTCAGCTGAAAAAGAGAAGACCCTGGGATGATCTTATGGCAGCCTCAAAGTACCTAAAGGAGACTTAACAAGACCAGTAGTGACAGGGCAAGGGACAGCAGTTTTAAACTGAGAGAGGGTTGGTTTAGATTGGACAGAAGGAGCACATTTTTTACTGTGAGGATGGTGAGACACTGGAGCAGGTTGCACAGAGAAGCTGTGGCTGTCCCATCCCCAAGATTGTTCAAGGCCAGGCTGGATGGTGCTTTGAGCAATCTGGTCTAGTGGCTGGCAGATGTCCCTGCCCATGGCCAGACGGCTGGAACTAGATGATTCTTGAAGATCCCTTCCAACCCAAACCATTCCACAGTTATGGTTGTAGAACCCACTTTCAGGAAGTTAAAATATCTAAGAAAAATTCAGATACAGCAAAACTAAACAATCCTTTTACTGAACTAGAGTGCTGCAGCCTAGAATGTAATAAAATCACAAATGTTTTGCCTTGGTTTGACCAAATCTTTTGCTTCAAAGCATGGTGTGTGCTTCCTACACTTTCCTGTTTGAAAACATGCTTAAGTATAACATGCTGCTGAGCCTGGAGAAGATAAATGAGATTATATTCCCCTTCTATAGGTAATAGTGCATCAGTGTATCAACACAGATAGAGTAAGTCAGCACAGTGATGTGAGCTGACCCCAATTATTCCCTCAGGGTGTATTCACCAAATGAGCAGAGTCTGTTCACACTCAACATGACTGTGCTTGTCCACAGCTGCCAGAAATAGAAAATTAGCAAACAGCAAGCAGTAAACATGGCCTTGGCACAGGAGGTGTGAGATTGTTGCCAGAGGAGAGGCTGAGGGGTCACTGCCAATATGCCAAGAGCACCCAAGTGCAGGCCGCAGCTGCCCCTGTAACTGCATGGGGACCAGCAGCACCCCCAGACACAGCCACCTGCTGAGGGGAGTGGGGACATGGCCCTGCAGTTGTTCAGCACACAACAGTTAAACCCTACTGAACAAGGGAAAGAAACAACATCACTGCACCCCATGACTCACAAACAGAGTAGCAGAAACAGGCAGGAGTGCTTCCCACCAAGATGTGGGCTAGGATATAACTAAGAGGCTCAGAAGCTTTGCCAGCTCTGTGGGCACTGGCAGAGGAGGTTCTGGCTCCTTTGGTGGCCCTCACAAGACTTGAAGCCTTGTTGGGGTTGTCAAGGGCCCATGGCAACCTCCATCTGGCAACCCCCATCTTGCACTATGAGTGCCTGTGAGGGGCAGAAAGCAGGATGGATCCTTCCCAACCACCCTGGCACAGATCCTCCCCCATGGGTCAGCCTGGCTCAGCCATCACCTCAGACACTGGCTGGTCTGTAGCTCACATTCACCCAGCATGGCCAAAAATAGCACCTCTTTTATTTCAGTATGTAATCACTTCACATAATCCAGACATAACGGGGGGGGGGGGGGGGGGGGGGGGCGCGCAAGGGGAAATAAATACTTGTCAAATGAGTTTTCCCTCCCTGGCAGGGCAGGCAGAGTCCTTTAGTCTGTGCTGTCACCACCATCACTAGTCCTGGCAGGGAGGATTTCTCTTGGCTGCAGCAGCAGCATCATCACAACAGGCCCAGCTCCAGACAACTGACCTCTCATCAATAGCTCCCATGTATTACACAGCTTCCCAAGTTTTGTCATGTAAACCCATGACCTCACAGGCTGGTATGGTGTCAACCCATCATGACCAGGAAATTTCTCAAGGAACAATAGCCAGCAACACCAAAAGGCCACAAACATCATACAAGACAGATGTAGCCTTAAGGGCAAAAGTGCAGCACAAAATAATGCTTCCTGTGTCATCTCATTTGGTGAAAACACCTAAGTTGGAGCTTCTAGAAAGACTGTAAGAATTACTTAAGATCTCATATGAATCACATGCTGGTGCAACTGAATTGCAAATATTTATACCTTAAGAAGTGTTGGATGTTAAATTTACAAATATTTTCCTATTCTGTACCTTCTAGATGTACATCTCCCAAAATGCCTGACCTTACAATCAGAACATTGCAGGTTCAGTTATCAACAGATGGAAGAAAACCAGCACTGGACCTCTCACAGATGTGTCAGCAGAACCCTTTGGTCACAAACAAAACTGAGAGTGTAGCCTGTTTGTCTCTTCCCAGTCCTGAGGGAAGACTACATTCTGACCCTGGAATTTTGTTAATAGCTAGAAAGTTTCTAATTATAGCATTTTAAAATACCACAGCTCAGGTGCTGTTTAGTCTCTGACAGACTGGTAGGTGTCTTCCAGCCACTAGCAAACCCAAATGATTACAACCCTTGGGAGGGCCTGTAGCCATAGAAAAAGGGTAATGATTTTAAACCATGAAAAGGCAGGTGCAGACTAGATATAAGGTAGACATTTTGACAATGAAGGTGGTAGAACACTGCAACAGGATGCTCAGAGAGGTGGTACAAGCCCCATCCCTGGAAATATTCAAGTTTTGACTGGACAGAGCTTTAAGCAACCTGATTAAGTTGAAGCCCGACCCACTCAATGCATGGGGGGGGGAGTGGATTAGATGACATTTAAAGGTCCCATCCAACCCAAACCTATGATTATATTATTTAATGCTCAATGGTTTCTCTCTTGAGCCATTCTTCCCCACTACATGTGTACTATGAATTAACTTGAAAGCAGAAAATAAAGCTATTGCTCTGCAGCAATTTGCTCAAAAGGATGTACTTCCAAAAAAAAGCTTTAAATATATTTAGTAATAATTTAATTTATTTATTATTTAGGAACTGATTCCCTATGCATGAAACAACAGTGATTTGGGTGGGACAGAGAGAGACAATGACAGAGCCTAAGAATCACCAACTCTTAGTTTTAGAAAATTGTACCAGAGGCATCCAAAGGAAGATGGAGTCCCCACACAAGAGCTTGCAAAACTGAAAACACAAGCTGCATCTTTGGGGTTGAATGGTTGCCTGGTTTTGGAACAATGGGGTGGATTCAGGGTGGGGGGAGGGAACAGACAGAGGGATGTTTAAAAACTAGAAGTTCTTCACTCTGCCTCAGTTCAGTGTGAGCTCCTGGGTCACTTTGTGCATTCTTTGTAGCTGAGAGGGTTGGGAAAATCTAGGAGCTGTATTAAGTGTTAGCCACTCTTTTTTACTGCAGTCAGGAAAGAAACCATGTACCTCATTATTGTTCTTTCATGGGCCTTTTACTCCACAAAAGGCAGTTTCTTCCTTTCCTCCTGCATTAGCCTGTTCCACATCAGAAAACACCAGTCTTCACTTCCCTCCAGGCAGAGGTAATTACTACTCCAGGTAGTAATGTCATGCATAGCTGATAAAAATCAAAGCTGCAGCTCTGCCTGAGAACATCCAAGGAAGGGGAGAGAGAACACAGGTACTGAACACAATGGTACTCCTAAAGGCACCAAAAAGAGGTTTTTACAAAACTACAGATAAAATAAGATTGATTTCTTCCCCCAACCCCACCTATATTAAAAAGAATTACAAGAGAAAAATGGAAGGAAAGAAAAAGACTTCCTCCAGCAACTTGCAATTAGAACAAGAGCTGAGATACTGCTTGTTAACACATGAAAGCCCACTATAGAAGAAGAATTCTCATTAATAAAGTCTCCAAATGAACAGTACATATCCACAGTGATTTTAATAGTTCAGCTTCTGAATTGTACGCTGTCATGTCTGACATAAAAAGATTGCAATTGATTTATTAGCTACAAATATAAATATACCTGGATTTTTTTTCAGAATAAAAAAGTACCGTGTATTCAATCTTCCAAAGTTAGACTCATAAGGGAAAAGAAGATCATCATATGAGAATTTTCAAGAGTACACAAACAGATAATTTACATGCAACATGAAACAGCAAGTCACTAAAAATCAGAATCTTTCAAATCTGTCCAAATGATTGTCGCTACCCATTGTAATAACACACCATTTGTCTTCAGAGCTCATGAAAACTGGCAAGTCTTGCTCCATAATTTCACTTGTATTCTAGGGTTTTCTTATACACAGAGCTTCCCAGAAGCCTTTAATAGTCAGAAGACTTATTTCTTTCTTTTTTTCTTTTTTTTTTTTTTTTTTTTTTTTGCATACACCATTTTAGTCTATTTATTCCTTGACTTTTCCTTTGTGGTCAACAGCAAGCAGTTCTTATTCCTCATTTTGCTGGAGTGAAAAATCCCTCCCCTTTTCTATGTCACATAGATGGTTCAGGCACAACAACCTGATTTTGTCCTTTTGGCTGGCTTATAGTCCGTGATGTCTACAGTTTGCGGTGGCCCCTCAGCTTTCTGCCTTACAATTATTGGGACTACCATGTCAAACACAGTTTCAAAGAGGTAGTCCACCTTGTATCCTGTCTTTGCACTGGTCTCAAAACACATTTTCTCAGCTGCTGGAACATCCTTCTCATCTAGCATTTTGTATTTCAATATCTTTTTATAGAGTGCAATTGCATCCTCTGCACGGACTTGTTTTCGCACCTTTGAGCCACAGCTGGCACCAGCCCTCTCAGGTCTATTTTCATCCGGTGGTAAAGTACAGTCATCACTGAGGTCAACTTTATTTCCAACAATAGCAAAAATGCAGTCAGCACTTGCACTGTCTGTCAGTGCCAAGAATCTTTCTTCCAGCTCTGTCAGGCTTTGGAGGCTGTTCACATCGTACGTGAGGATCACGGCAGCCGCTCCTCTGCAGTACATGGACCCCAGGCCATGGAACTGCTCCCGTCCTGGCAAAGGTTTAAACACAACAAATGTTAGTGTGCTGGAAAACACATTATTAACCAAGTAAGAGAGTTTAATGAATTGTAAGCCAATTTCACAAGTCTGGATGAAGCAGGGAAGGTAAAAATGTGTTATTTGTAGCACCTTCAGGTTTTTCCTTCTGTTTTTCCATAAGAGAGCAACAGTGCCACAGAAGAGCTCTGCTCACTGATTGCTCAGTCTCAGAGAAGGAAATCTGTAGAGACAAGTGAATGAGGAAGCTCATGCAGCATTCACATTTGCAGAGAGCAAAAGAAAATAATGGCTTCTTTTTATTAAATGGCGTGCTAGTTGATTTATGTCACATTAACTACATTAACCCTGCTTGCACCCACAGACGGCCCATCCATCTACTTCACCATTTACAAACAAAAGAGTTCTACTGTTTCAAGTTCTCCTAGAATTTATTACTCCTGTAAATCCAGCACGCATTTTCAAGTACATCTAGCTCAGAAAACTGTATCAAAATCAGTAATCCATTTGTCCCTAGGTTTTGAAGGATTTTGTAAGCTATATAGTCTGATGCTACATGCCCACAGTTCTCAGGTACATTTGCTTTACAGGAAAAGTCTCTTGTGGCATCCAGCCTGTAGTGATATGCATCTGTCCCACCACCAGTTTTCACACATTTTTTAGACTATTAAAAACATAATATACAGAAAATTCTAATACATTCTAAGAGAAATTTGTTTTTTAAGTTGCCCTGGCCATCGCTCAATAACCAACAATTAAAACATTTCTTTCTCCTCGCTCAGGGACTATCTTCCAGCACCTCCAAGTAAGCCTTGATGGTGTCCTTCAACTTCACTTCTTGGAAGACAAAATTGACTCTTCTTTATATCCTGGGAAGCAAACAATGTTCTCCAGTAGTTGCAACAGGACTAAGGGAAATGAGACAGAAGACAAACTGTGCTTTTCTTTCTACTGAGAACTGCTACTTTCCCCAAATACTTGCTACCTGAAGAATATGTTGTATGTTTTACTATCCAAAATTGTATCAAGAAAAAGATAAAACACACTAGATTTCAACCAGCCATCAGAGTCAGCCTTAGGTCATTACATTACATTTCTTTCTTGAACAAAGAAAAAAAAAAAAGAGAGAAAAAAGCCAACTACATGCTTAAGAACGTTTAAAAAACGACATTGTTTTCCAACCTGTTTCATACAATCCCTCTGAACAGAGCCTTCATTTATAGAAAATCTGGAAGAGATCTGGTTACATTCATCTTCTGCACAAAGCTACTGACCACCACGAGCTATTTCATCATCATCAATGATTCATCATGAAATCCTTGTAAATGACTGTGTAATAGAAAAAGCAGAAGAAATGAATGCTGAAAAATGCAGGTCAGCACACATTGGGAAAACTCATTTGCACATGAACATGCACACTGTAAAAGGAACTCAGAATCCACCTCCAGTTGGGAACAGAACAGTCACTGCAGTAAGTCCTTCAACAAACATCAGGACTGTACTCCACAGCTGCCAGAAGAGAGACAAAGCATTCATCATTATCAGTAAAACAGATCTAGGAAACCTCATGCTAGCACATGAGATCCAAATCTCACTTTTAACACTGAGTGAAACTCTGGTAACTGAAACAGGGTTGGAAAGGTGCAGAGTTCACTATAAAGAGGGGTGAAAGGAAGCTGGTGAGAATGCTCAGAAGTATGTAAAACATTTGCATGAGGAAAAATTGTGGGATCTCTCAGGCTGGTGAAGGATTGGAAAAAAGGGTAGAAACAGATGTCTATAAATTCAAGCCTAATGCTGGGAAAAAAATAAAACAGTTGCTCCTCAGTTACTTTCTCATCACACAGAAAATGAGGATTTCACATTAAAAACATGCGTGTAATTTAAATACTTTCCTGTAAAGTAAAAAAAAAATGGTAATAGCAGTTATTGCAAAGGTCAAAAGTTCAATGAAGAGAATCCAGAAAATCATTAGGCAAACTTTATGGAAAATTGCTTTGGTGCAATTTTGTATAACCTCTGATTTGCTTTCCCTCAGCAAAAGATTCATGATCTGGGAGGTAGGAAAAAAGGAGGTTTTTAAAAAAAAGAATAGCTATACACTTGTTTAGGTATGTTGAGTAAGGGCAAGGGAGATGGGGTTACAGGGGAGAAAGGAAGCCAGTCCTTTTATGCTTTTTTTCTCCAATCTCATGTTAAGGTTGTATTTTCAGTTGCACTGCAACTGAGTCTTTAAGTGTCCCTAATTTTTCAATAAAAGTTTGCACCATGACTGATTTTGTTCTCACCCAAACCCTGATGATACTCTGGTCTGGAAACCACAATGGAACATGTATCTCCCCCTGTTCTCCCACTTCAGATGCCTAAGCCATAAAATGCAGCCCCCAGAATCGTTTGCTACAGCAACCAAACATTAGAACAATACTATTACTTGTTTTATGGCATTTGTATGCTAATCTAGTTTTGCACAGCATAATATAAACCATGACACTTTTACGTGGCAACTACCAACTGACTACTTCTACAACTAATATATTGTTGAAGGGGAGAAAGAAATAGTAAGAACTTGCCTTGCATAAGGGATTAATTTCGTCAAAGGAATTAGGGATAGTCTCCTTTTCTCACCCTCACAGCACAATCAACATGCAGAAAAAACTGCACAATGTATTTTGCAGGAGTTTCCTTGCACGGACCACTTCTGACACTTAAGGGCTGGAAAAACTCTAAATATGGAAAAAAACCCAAAACTACACAAAATATTTACACTAATATCTGTCCTCAAGGTGTCAGGCAAAATAGTATCAGACATTAGGAAGAAAAACTTACTGCATCCCCTTCTCAAAGCCAGTTATTTTTTCCTCTGGACCCATTTGGTTCCAACTCCAACCACATATTTTTCTATACAATTAGTTAAATTAAATGGTAAGCCCTGAATCCAACAATTAAACAATTTTGCCTTTACAAAAAAAAAAAAAAAGGTAACAGAGAAGAGTGACAGAATTATCAAATAATTTGCAGTCAAAGGAATTCCAAGAACCACCAAATCAACCACAAAGGTACAACATCAGCAAAAATTCTGAAAATGAGGCAACCAAAAATTAATTTTCTTTTCATCTGTATATTTTGCCTTGTTTAGAGCAGTTCAACAATCCTACAGCTGTATCCCTATCTGCAGCACCATTAGCTTTCCAAAGGTCTTCCATCGAATAAGTCCTGTTGGAGACTTCAGCCACTCAGAGGCAGCACAACCAAAGAGCATTTTCAAAGTCCTGTGATGGTTGTCATAAAGAAACCAAAGAGTTTTGAGCCAAATGGGCCTCAGTACCATAAAGTTCGTAATGAACCTAACAAAGAAAGAAGGGAAAAGCAGACCTTGCAAGAGGCTGGCTTGACAAATGAGCTGGATTTAAGGCGTACTAAGACTTGAACTTCAGGCCTCCTACTGCACTTCCACCTCTCAGGTGGAAGTGAATGCTTTCTCTGGATGGGACCACAGCCCATCCAAGCACCCCAATCCCTTCCCAGCTGTGGGATTCACTAATAGCAGCACTTCAATGCTGCTCTTGGAGCTCTCTGCCTGCCCACAGCCCCTGAGGGTGGTATCAAACGCAGCCCACGAAGTTGCTGTGGATATTTCTGCTGGAGAGCAGAAGCCAGATTTGGATGCTCCTTACCTTCCACCTCTTCAAAAGCTTTCACCACAACTTCTGAAGCGGCACAACTCACACAGACACACTCCTTCAAAAAAATTCTATCAGAAGTTTTAAATCTCTCAGTGTTGAGCACGTACAAGAATGCAATACCGGCTGTTACTTTCAGTCTGGAGGGAATAAAACACAAGGAATATTAAAGAACTAAAAAAGGTCTTCAATAAAGTACTGAAAAAAAGTACTGTTTCTACTTTGATATCACAGTCTGAACGGCAGCATAACTCAGCTCCTAAGGTAAATATGTAATGGGGGAAAGTACACAAAGACGGGCTACAGAGGCATGCTACTATTGCATTAAAATTGCACAAGATTGCAGAATTGTCCAGGAAGTGTTCAGTCTATAAACCAGGTACCTTCCAAGGATTTTCACTGTGATTTGCACAGTACTGTAATCTGAACAGTAGAGAGAAATTAACAGAAACACAAGGTATCAGCTAGGTTTTGTCTTTCAGATTTTCTTTCAGCTTTATAGGAGTCTAAACTTGAGTGTACACGAAGAGGGACAGAACTGTACCCTAGGGAGATAGCCAGAAGAGGAAAGAAAAGAGAAAGTACAACACCCATGACACAGCACAGAAATCAGTATTAGAAAGAAATGAGCTTTGAGGATTCAGCTGCAGTAGATGAAGGTTCAAAGGGTGACCCTTATGCTCTTGAGTTACCTCAGCAGGAACATCCTTGCAATCACAAGAGTAGACAAACATCCCTTTTGAAAAGGGAACAACATTTCTTTCTGTTCGCAGACAAGGCAGTAAAGTTGTGACCCTTTAAAGGACATCAGGGGAAACAATTTTGCTAGGAATTGACATTTCTATTTGTGCACATATACCAAGATATGTAATGACTATCAAAGAACAAAGAGTAAAGGTTCCTAAAGGTTTCAGAAAAATTCTCCTGCCCACATATAAGTCAGGCTGCCAAGTTTTGACAGTGATGAAGTCAGAGTTCCTCATTACCATGATTGGATATTTATTTCTCATAGGTGGCTTTATCCTATTTCCCTTGAAGTCAGGAGCTTTGTAAGAACTGGACTACACCTGTGGTTACCTGGGGATAAAAATAAAGCTCTCCATCCCAAAGGATTAACAAGGAGGACATAAGTAGAAATTAGAGGAAAGACAAGTTACAAAGCACTGGAGAGTCCAATTTCTACAAGGAGAAATTGGATTTCCAGGAGCTGTCCGAATATATGATTTCCTGATCTACCAGGAAAAAGCCAACATTTAGTTTTTCTTCAAGACAAAACTCCCCATAGAATGAAAGTCTAAGAGGGAGAGAAACTAAATAATTAAATCAACAAATCCAAACAAACAAAAACCTTCACCACAACACACCCTACCCCTCTCCAGAAAAAAAAAAACCAACCACAAAAACTACAGTTGAGCAACTATAAAATTCATTTATGCTTCACCTTCACCCTGTATTATACATTCACAAAGCTGCACTATAGAAGACACTTGCATATGTTGAAGTTTCAGAATGCAACAGATGTCTAGCTCTGCTAAAACATAAGATGATGTTTATTTTGTTTATACTCATTACTTAGATATGAATCAACATTCAAGGCATGAACTGTGCCCTATTTTAGCAGCCTCTATTTAAGTTATTAAAATTAGATATGCATGTCTTGGCCAAAGCAGAATATAACAAACATAGAAGAGTAGTGATCTTAATACCCAAAGGGCTTTACTTGCATGTCTTAAAGTAGAAAGAGCTACACATGGAAAAAAATAACAACCATATGGGTTAAGTGAACAATGAACAAAGGAAAATTCTTTAATACAGCTCTTCAAAGAGAAAACATCAAAAACAGTCAAGAAAGTGGGCTCAAAGTAATACATGGTTGAGACATGCTTACTCCACTTCTAAACACAGTTTATGCTGAATTGTTAACTCAAGAATCTTCATCTCATAACAGAAGACTTAAATTTGTGAAAAAATCATCTCTTCCCTTAAATCTATGCAATTTTTACTTAATGAGCAAATACTTTGAGTTCTCAAGGATTCTGAAATTGCCAAGACCCTGCAAACATTCACACTCTACGAACATGAGTTATTCTAGTCTTCTAAATCTCCTTCTGCAAAACAGCAGTTCAGTGTGAGAAAACAACCCACACAAACCAGAAACAATCATTCACTTCTCACTTAAGCAAAACAAGAAATCAGGACCAAACTGAGCCCTGTCCTCCATTCAGGTTTAGTTATTGTACTAGACATACCACACTTCCACTAACAAATGCACCCCTTGGACACAAAATCAATGACAAGAAAGACTAGAACTTGCACACTGCACAATCATTTTCTATGAATTGCTTAAGCACCCTCAGGTCTGGTCTTAGAAAACAGAGGTTATTTCAAAACACTTTAAAAATAAATAGAAACAATTAACACAACTTCAGTATTTGTAACAGTTTTCTTTTCACTCTGATTTAAAACACAAAAACATATAAAAGCACCATCATGTTGCATGATTCCTTCTTCTTACCGATGCATACACACACACAGAGTCCTTATCACAGAGGTTATTCACAAGATTAGAGCTAAAGCTAAGGGCCAAGCCTGACAGCATTTAGGTATTTATACTGCTGCTTTTATATAGATAAAGGAAATGTACTGCATGAGCTGCTTCTCCTCCCCTGGAGGCTGGTGTTCAGGAAGGCAAATATACTCTGGACATTAGTTCCAAGTGCTGCAAATCTCTTCCCATAAAATAGACCATAATATCCCAACGGAGGCAAGTCCCAGATTCTGAGGAGCCAACGATGTATTTGAGCTGCCACAGATGAGAAAGCCTTATGAACTGTAAGCAGTGAAGCAGAAGATGCTTTCTAATACATTTAACTCCATGACATTTGAATAAAAGGCAGATCTCGAGACTGCAGTGTGCTGCTATACAGGAGGAATGTAACGTTATTTTCCTGATCTGGAAGTGGCATTACATTATGTCACTATAATCTAGTCTCCACTGAATTCACATTCAGAAATTTTATACAATCTACTGCCAGGCTATAAAATAGGATTCTATCCAATATTAAAAATTCAGTTTAATAGCTCTGATTTTTGCCTGGACAACTAGATAAATTTACTCAGAAAATACAACTAGTTATCTAACTGGAAGCAGAGAAAGTTTTGATAAAACAGGAAATGCCTTGGCTCTATAATCCTAAATTTATGAGCTATGGTTCCACAGTAAGACTTTTATCCTGAGAGATTAGGCTGTACCTTTCCACATAAATAAAAATATTAAAGAGAGGGGGTTTTTTTAGAAGACTACCATCAGTGATGCAACAGTGTCTGGGATAAAACACATCCAAAAATATAAGAAAACTCTGTAACGAGGGAATTAAAATTCTGGTAGAAATAAAAATCTAGGGAAAATTCACAGAGATACGTAAGTGAAGAGCTGTGAGAAAGGGCTAATTCCTAAACACATTTTTTGAAAGAGCATAAATCTTATCTTTTCTCTTTGGAAGCAAACTTATGCAGGAATACTTTACAGATATTAATATATTCTCCACGGAATAAGAGGAAAATCTACAACAGGCTTCAGGAAAAGCTGGATGAAATTAATGGCTTTACTAAGCATCAAGGCCTTTTACTAGGGATTCTGTCTCTAATATAATATGCAAGGGAAAAAATAAAACTCATCCTTTATTTCCATTCCTTTACATAACAAAGCCAACAGCTTTTAGATGCCTTTTGGGCATTTAAATTAGCTGTTAAGATTCTGCCAAGAGAAGACATCCACCTCCTAGAAGGCTAGTCTACACCAGCACCTGCCGTGTGCATTAAGAGATGCAGCTCACTCCTCCTCTGCTTTATCTAATGGTACCAAAAGCACAAATTGTGTTGCTACACAAATTGAAAAAAAAACCCACCACAATCAGTGTGTCTAGGAAAGGAATTAATTCAGAATAATTATAAACAAGAAATCACTAGAAGGCATCTGAAATAAAGGAAAACAGCACAATCACCTACTGGAAATGGAAATTCCACTATACTTTATACATAAGAATGGTAATACATTTAATGAAAAAAGGTTTATGCAGATTTATTTTAGCCTACTTCTTTCCTCTCCCCTTAAAGTATAAGAACTAAACTAAAGCTAACTAATATGCCATAAATAAGATTTAAGGGACATGTTTCAGCAAGGACCAAAAAACACAGAAGATTTTGCACTAAAATTCTACCCACTTCACCTACTTTATTGAAAGATAAGTCTTCCCTTACAAAGGATTAATAACTTTGCTAAAAGTAATGCTGTCTATTTTTCTTTACAGATTGTTTAGAGCATTTTCAAAAGGAAAGTTACACTAATCCCAGGATGGTTGGGGTTGGAAGGCACCTCTAGAAATCATCTAGTCCAACCTCCCTGCTGAAGCAGGTTTGCATAGAGCAGGTTGCACAAGATAATTGCAGGCAGGTTTTGAACATTTCCAGATAAGAAGGATCCCAAACCTCTCTGGACAGTCAGCTCCAGTGCTCTATCACACTCAAAGTACTGAGGTTTTTCCTAATATTTAGATGACACTTCCTATGTTTTGATTTGTGCCTTCTGTCCCCTGTCCCATCACTTGGCACTACTGAACAGTCTAGCCTGACCATCATGACACCTGTCCTTAAGATTTGTGTGCAGTGGCAAGATCCCATCTCATCTTAAATGGCTAAAATAAAAGCCAGCACAAACTACTATTAATGTGCTTCTCTTTATGGTTCTCACCAGTAAGAAGTGCTCATAATTCTATTGGCTGTCTCTTCTGGTTTTATTTTTTGCTATATACTCCCTGAATGATTTCAGGCCAATCCACTCAAGAAAGCCCTGATTTGTTGGGAGATAAATCCCCTTTATGCTCCTGACCTTTCTAAGACCATCTTTCCCTTGTCTAACTTGAAGTATACCAATAGGTCAAGCAGTTTCAACTGACTCTTTAATTTTCATTTAGAACATCAATTCAATTAACATTCCAAAAGTGATACTCTGGCACAATTCACATAAAACAATTCTTCCAAAGAAGTTCACTTAAATGGGCCTTTTATTGTTAGGACAAATAGCACACTGAGAAGTTATGCAAGAATGCCAGCGTGGTGTGCTGCACATCACATGTCAAACTCTGCAAGATGTGGTTAATGATCTACAGGATCATCTGAGCATTATCTGAAGAAGATGGGTTGTCTCAATATGCTTTTCTTGACAAAGAGGCACACACAACCCCCTGTTTAAGAATCACAAAACAGAAAATAATGGGGATTTTTACTGCAGATTAGTTTTATTTCAGGTTCTCCAATAAGATTATCAATCTAGGCATGTCCTGGTGGAAGCTCCAAACTAAAAGGCTAGTTGCCATATTCTTCTGAAGTGTGGAAGAAATGCCTCAAAAGCTGTGTAGCCTTAATTCACAGCACACCTCCAAAGAACCAACAACTGAAACACGGGTAAAAATTTCCTGGTTTTTTTGACGGTTAACAGTGTGATAGTTTATGGAGAAATCTGCTCTTAAGTAAAAGCTGAATTTTCTAAAGGCAGCTAAACTAAAAGCAGATGCCTAGCAGCTTACACAGGTGCCAATCAGTTACATCCTGCAGAACATTCTGAGTCCCAGAGGTATCCAAAATGTTGATTACCACAGATGAAGCCTTCTCACCCACAGCTCAAATATAATAAACATCCCTCAGTCATCTTGTCAAATCCTGTATTATTCAATCATGAATTAATTTAAATATTCCCAGAAACTTTTTTAATCCCACCCTGAAGAGTAGTTTGTCCATTTTCATTCCATAACTGGTAGTGAAGGTTTGCATTTCTGTTTCCCAATGACAGACCTGTCAGACACACTCAATGGAAGGAGGAGATCAAGTTTACATGGGAGAGAATAAGACGAAAGAAAAAAAATCATAAAGGAAAAAAAACATTTACAGAGCATGATCAGAGACATGATCAGATATCAAGTGTAATCCTCATTCAAATTTTACCTCCTGCATAATAAAGATGATAGAATTTCACTCAGTTCCTGTCTTGTGATTTAGGAGGAATTTGTATTCTATAAAGTATCTAAAGAAAGGAAAGTTAGTTTCCCACCAATTAGCTTGTTGGAATTCAGCTTTCAGATTCTGAGTTTTGATAGACTTCTAGCTTCACAAAGTAATCTGTTTAAAACCCTCAAACACCAAAATAAAAAACACCAGGCTCCCCAAACCTCAGAAAAACTCCACACTCCTCCTAAAAGGTATTCCCCTATGACTTAACCTCCTTCTTGTTAGGCCAGAGAAATGAATACTTTTTTCACTCAGACTCTTTGCCTCTGGCATATTTCTCTAAACTAAAAACCCTACCCGCAGCTCCTTTCTCTCATCTTTCTGTATTATTTTATTACCAAGAATGTAGAAAAATCTCACTGAAGTTACAATGTTACTTAAATTCTTGATGACTTTTATCTCTCCCTACACTTGTATTTTCCAGAACAGCTCACAGGTTCTGGGACCGACAGCACAAAGTGCCAAGAGCTTGGTTTGCCATCTACTACCCACTCAATGGACCTTGCAAAACATGCTGCTGCCCAATGAATCTAGCTTAACCTGTTGCCAGCACCCCATAACATTAACCTCTCTTCATCTGCAGCCTTATACATTTGTTTAGTCTGTATATTTCTCACTGCAATTATCTTTTTACAAAGAGACTTATAAACTCAGTGCCTTTGGACTAAAAGCATGTTTAGGGTTTCTATAATCAGCAGTGCCTTCAGCTACACAATGCCTATATAAAGGAGAAGAAACAGAAGATTCCTATTATCTATAAGATTTAGCCCACTAGTTTCAGCTTTTCTGGAACAAAAGAATGCCTGTACTTGTTCTGCTACATAAATGCAAAATTATTTTTCTTGCTGCCAAGAATAAATCAGAACTTACCATTCTAATAATGAAATTAGGACTGAGTTTCTAAACTCACAAGAATTTTAATTTCAAAATAGATGTTCCCATAGAAACACCAGTATGCTTTCTATCCAAAGCTATCACGTTTCATAAAAACACAAATATGCTTTCTATCCAAAGTTTTAAATTTCACCATATCATGCCTAGCAATACAAAGCATTACATAGAGACACGAAAAAACCTCCTAACCACGCTACATAGCATGTTTTTGCCAACAAAACCTTTGGCTAGATCCACATTTTAAAAAACCCAACTATTTATAGCTAAAGATTCCACTGATATCTCTACAATCCTGAATAACTTTTACATTTAGCTAGCTGGATTTACTTTTTTCAAAACATTCATTTTATTTAGTTCTCTTGATGTACTCTGTTTATTTCTTGAAAAAGAAGATGACCCTAGAAGATTCAAGCAATTAATGTATTTTCAGCTGCCTGGAAGGTTAGTGCCTTGTAAAAGATGAACAGAAATAATCTTAGACCTGCTAGACGAGCAAGTGTACCAAGGTGCATCTTCAACACTGAAAAAATGACACCAGTTTTTAACTCTTTCTCTCTGAAATCTCACAGCTGTGAAGGGAAAATTTTTATCTAAACACTGATATCTAGAAAGAAAAAAAAAAAAAAAGGCAAGACAGCTTGATGGGACATTACCATCCTGTCTATGAGCAAATGCTCCACCAGAACTCCAGCTGAAATCTATCATCAACACCATGTCTATTGAAAATGTGGCAGAGTGCTAAATTAAGCTAATTAAGATAAATTTATGAAGTTCCAATATGCCTCTACTGAAATGAGAGCAGGAATGCAAGAATGAAACTAGAAATTTAAGTCCAAGTAAGTAAAAAGCATTGATGTAAAATTCTTCTGAAACTATGTGTCTAAAAGAAAAGTTGAAACTGCTGCTTAGAAAGAAGTGATCATTTGGCAGCTTCCCTTAAGGAAAATATGATTGGAAGGAAATCGGGGAGGGGGGGGAAAGAAACCTTATATTTTCTTTGGAAGAGCTCTGCAGGAAGCAATATCACTGAACACTTAACTGCAGCAGCAGAGCTTGACAGCAAATATTGCTCAGCAGCGAGTAACAGAGAGGCCAGTTGCAGGATAGGGCTGTACAACAACCTGACCTAGGCAAGACACCTGCTTCTGGCCTGTGGGAGAAGCTTTTCAGCTTTAACACCTGCTGAAACACCAATTCATCTCCTCAAAGAAAAGTATCTTCTACAGAAAACAATTCATTTTCCACAGGGTGAGTTCTAAAAGCAGCTGGTTTTTCTTGGAAGTACCTAAAAACTGATACTTTTTCCCTTAATTTACAATTCCTTTCCACAGAGGTGAAGGAACTGCAGATGAGCCCACTTCCTTGCACAATTTCCAAGCAAAGGGTATTGCCAGGTCCTTAACTTGAGAGTCACTCAAAGGAGACCTTCAAAACCCACAGTCTCTCCCAAAGCTTGCTCTTCCAACTGAGAAGCAGGTCTTTAGCTCAAGGCAGGAATGCGTGGCCAGGTGTACTTTAGCACAGTTTGACTGGCAATGCAAGACCAGAAGGTCACTCCACGCTTTCTGGATGTTTTATATTGCTCAATAAGAAGCTGGCAGATTAGCTTGGTGTGCTGGTTTGGCTGGGGCAGAGTCAATTTTCTTCACAGTACCCAGTATGGGGCTGTGTTTTGAGATTTGTGCTGCTGATTTGGGAAACTGCACAGATAATACAGGTATATTTTAGCTATTGCTGAGCAGCACTCGCACAGCATTAAAAAATTTCCTGTTTCTCATATACTTCAATACATATTTTAACATTAATTAATAGATAACACACACTTAAACCAATACGTACCTTACAAAAGAAATCTTGAAGATTGGCACAAGCAGGCCATCCCTGTGTGCTGAAAGACGATGTAACCTACCTGGACCTGAACAAAGCCTTTGACACTGCCTCCCCTGGCACACTCCTGGAATGATGGCAGGCCACGTCTTCAAAGGTGCACTCTTTGCTGGGTTAAGAACTGGCTGGATGGCTGGGCCCAGGGAATGGTGGTGAACAGTGCTGCATCCAGCTGGCATCTGGCCACTAACGGTATCCCCCAGGGATCAGTGTTGGGACTGGTCCTGTTTAATATCTGTCTGGATTATCTGGATGAGGAGATTGAATCTACCACCAGCAAGTTCACAGACAACACCAAGTTGGGTCGATCTGCTGGAGGGTGGGAAGGTTTGGCAGAGGGTCCTGGACATGCTGGATCAGTGGGGTGAGAGCAGTGGCATGAGGTTCAACAGGAACAAGGGCCAGGTCCTGCACTTGACAACAACAACCCCAGGGAGCAGTACAGGCTGAGGGCAGAGTGGCTGGAAAGTGGCCCAGCAGAAAAGGACCTGAGGATGATGGTCAACAGCACATGTCCCCTGAGGAGAGGCTGAGGGAGCTGGGGTTGTTCAGCCTGGAGAACAGAAGGCTCAGCAGGGACCCTCTCACCCTCTACAATCACCTGAAAGGAGGTTGTAGCCAGGTGGGGCTCGGCTTCTGCTCCTGAGTAACCAGCAACAGGACAACAGGACATAGACTTAAACTGCACCAGGGGAGATTTAGGTTGGACATGAGGGAATAATCTCTTCACAGAAACAGTGATTAGACATTGGAATGGGCTGCCCCGGAAGTGTTTTAGGAAAGACTGGACATGGTGGTGTTCTAAGGTTGGACTTGATCTCAGAGATCTTGTCCAACCTTTTTGATTCTGTGACATCACCAAACTAGTGAGGAGGCTGGAGGTGCACAAGAAATTGTGATGCAGCCAGGACAGGTGGGCCCAACTAACCAGAGGGATATCCCACACCATATGGCGTCATGCTTAGCAGATAAAGCTGGGGGAAAGGAGTAGGAAGTGGGGGATGTTCAGAGTGATGGCACTTTGAAGACAACATTACACATGATGGGGCCCAGCTTTCCTGGAGATGACTGAACAACTGCTTATCAATGAGAAGCTAGGAATGGATTCCTTGTTTTGCTTTGCTGGCGCACACAACTTTTGCTTTACCCACTGAACTGTCCTTGCCTCAATTCCACAATTTTTTCTCACTTTTTCTCCCCCAGTTCTCTCCCCCATACCAGTGGGGCAGAGTAAGCAAGAGGCTGCTTGGAGATTAGCTAAGACTGCCCTCCTAAATGTATCTCAATAAGCACTCTGAAATTCTACCACTCGTCAACATTCCTGTCAGCTCTCAACAAAGAATTGTTAAGTCAGAGTTTGTCCACTACCTCAAAGACAAGAAACTCTTCCTGTTTTTCTTCATTCTTTATTCCTGTTTTAAACTGAGTTAGGATTTTTAACTTCCTCATTAGATAATTTGCTACAGCCTTAGCTCTTTACAACCTCTTTTTTAAAAATCAAAATTCCCCATAGGATTTTTTGCAGAAAGGTTAACTACATACATACCAAGTCAATCTGTACAATACACTATACCATTTTTTAAGTGAGGAAACATCATAAACTTAATAAACATCTTAATTAAGGGAATTTACATTTTAGAGACAACTCTTTAAAAAGAGTTTATTGTTACTCATTACAGACCCTCTTTGTATTAAATTTTGTATCCAACCATACATAAATTAAATGTTCTACTCTTTCAAAAACATTCTTATTTTTCCATATTATCATTTTAACCCCAAACACATTAGATGTATTTCTGCCTCCTGGCTGTCAGTCATTTCCCTTCTTCCTATGTATAGGAAGCCAAACCATCTAGAAGCAGCTGAAAACTCTTTTGTGTACATCCACGCAATGGGAGTCACACATGGTAACACAATAAGTTAGCTTTCTTCCACAGACCCGTAGGAGGCCTTCAGAGCTTGTTGCCCAGGGAGGCTGTGGGTGCTCCCTGGTAGCCTTCAAAAACAAGTTGGATGGGGCCCTGAGTAAGCTGACCAAGTGGATGGTATCCCTGCCCATGACAGGAGGTGGAATTAGATGATCTTTAAGATCTTTTCTAACCCAAACAATTCTAGATTCATTTACAAGAGTGTTAGCTATAGCAGTGCCTGTTTTCCATCAGCCCCACTTCCATGATAGTTCTTTTCATTAATATTTCAAAAGCACTAGCAGCAAAGACAGACCAACAGAACTCAGCCCTAGCCCTCAGTGCTTCATTTCAGGGCCATCCCAGGACACCAGCCAGAGGCTTTTTAAAAAACCTGCAAAAGGTTCAGTATTTAGACAGTTTCAGGGATGTCCAGGCTGTTTCTACCACAGCATCAGGCCACCAGAACAAAAGTTTTTTAGCCTTTAGTAATCAGTCTGGAAAGTCACATATCCATGGGAATGCACCTTCCAACCCTACCACACAGCCAGACACCCTTCTCTTCTTCCACATCTTTGCTTCAGCACAGCTTTGTTCAGTACATGCATGGGGCACTGGAAAGGGACCCAAGTACATTGGCCACAATTCCTATCGAAGATGAAATTAATTACTAGGTTCATATGTAGGCAGCACCTCAAGCACTATTTCCATAAATCTTTCATCCTACTAGCATGTTTCCAGGTTGATTGGGAGTAGAGGACGGGAAGAAAAGAACTAGAAGGACTTCTAGAGGCCTAGCTTTTACAAAACTGAAATTAGTGCAAGACAGCAGCTAAATGCTGATGTTTATCACTGATCACTACTAGGTGAGGAGGGGGAAGGAAAGGCTTCAGGAATCACAATATTCATGTTCCAAAAAACAAAGTCCAGGTTTCATGAAAACACATTTGAGAGCTGGCAGGCTGTTTTGTAAGAAGTGACCTTCTGTGTCACATGTTTCAGAAGTGAGGAATGATTCTTGCACACATAACAAATAACACAGTTGTCCAAAATGCTTCAGGAAGCTCTGGTTATCAAATCAATAGCAGCTACACACAGCTGGTCTGCCCCTGCAGTTACATGGCAAGTGCCTCTTTTTTAAGGTTAAATCATCTTTTGGTGAAATGGAACTAAGGCACAGTAGATAACTATATGCCAGCTCCTAATTTGTAACACTGAGCTTAACTTCAAACCAGCCTTCACTAGCAATTTGAAAAATATTTAAACTTTGCTAAACGTGTAAAAATAAAGGCCATGGATCCGACAAACTGAATGAAAAAGTCTACTGTTTTATTTTTTTTAAGAGAAACTCATATTAATTATATGGGACATAAAGCTAGGCTCACTCATGAATTTTTTCAACATTTTCAATGATTTATAGGTAGGTTTTTAACTAAGAACACAAGCAATGAATTCATGCATGATTAACCTTCAAGAAAATTATAACTGCTTTTATTCCTTACCAGCTAACCATCAGTTTCTATTCAGTTGAAATGCTCTTCACTGAGTGCTTCTAAATAGTTGCTATTTGTCAGAAGCATGAGGCAGTTCTGGCTATCCAGTGGGCTGCCTTCAGCAAGTATCAGAAGTGGGAAACTGTGCCAGATGCAGTGCTGCTACCTGGGTTTTGTGGGAATGTATTTAAAACTTGTTCAAATCATTAAGATAATTTTATCACAGGATGTGCAAATCATGTTTTCAGAGCTTATGCTAAGATAAACAAATGGCCTTTACATTTCCAGCACTAATTCTCCCTTTTAATTCTACTTCCAGCTTCTCTGCCTACACACTTAAGAGCATATGTAACACCCACAGTTTAGGAGCATTAATTTGAGAATTAAACAAACTGTAATCAGACAAGAAGCATGGTATATAATCTCATCTCATTATTGTTCTTCAACCCGGTACAAAGGGAGTAGTGCTAAAAATCATGAACAACTCAGTTCTGAACCTTCTGAACAAAGTAAGTTACAAAGAGCAAAGTTAACTCTGTCCAATGTCTGCCCATTCAACTCTCATGCCAAGAGGGGAAGCTGCTTACAGAAAGGGAACTGCTTACTGATCTGCTTGCACTGCATCCTTTTCTTTCATAATTAGGGCAGTATCTCTAGGTCACAAAGTGTTCTGCCACTCAAAGAGAAGACAGACACCAACTATTCTACTTCCCCTGTGTTTCCAAGACTTGGAGTGAAAAAAGAAGTCGAAACAAAAAAATGTGGAAAGGTCACAAAACACTAAAACAGGAAGGGAGATAAGGGAAACAATACAGATGTCATACATACAGCTATCTGCTGCAGGAGGGAAAGCTCATGTCCTAAACACAGTCTTACAATCTCCTAAAAATAAGAAGTAATCATACTGGTAGGAGTTGGAGGAGCTGAGCAGTTTGAGACATTTTTAGTTTCACAAAACTAGAGATTTAGTTTTTTAAAAAGCAATAGCCTCTATCAGGAAGGAAAAAAAAATTAAAAATAAATTCACTCATTATACCAGTGGGGATTTTTTGTACTGTTTTAAAACACCTAAGTCTCACTTGCAGCAAACCACAAGATTTGATGATCCCTTTTATAAGGCTTGGTAGATGCTGACTCAACTACACACAGATTTTTTCTTTCATTTATTTTTGTAACTATAAATAAGCCATTACAGATTCTGGTAATTTCTCCCTTTTCCGAATGAACCAAAATTT
This sequence comes from Cettia cetti, assembly GCA_013401135.1. NCBI lineage: Eukaryota > Metazoa > Chordata > Aves > Passeriformes > Sylviidae > Cettia > Cettia cetti. The sequence continues at coordinate 38,865 of VZUI01044952.1, forward strand.
TGAGAGCAAGGGATAAGTGGAAAACAAAAAAAACCTCTAAAATATTGCCAAGGTGTTTATTTCTACCTTCAACAATTAAGAAAAGAACAACAGATTTATATACCCAGATCACAGATCCCACTATGAAGAACAGAAACTGAATTTTTGAGGCCTTTCACAACAAAATCTCACATATTTAAATATATATGGTTGAATATTATAAGTGCCTAAAAATTCATAAGCAGTCATCAGCTGCAGAATGTAAATCAAAAATTTTCCTTTTATTTCAACTGTACTGAAGACCATTATTTTTAAACTAAGTATGTAAAAGTGGTTGGATGACTGCCCAACACCTTTTCTCTCTATTTTGTAAGAATCTCCTAAAGTAAAAAACAGTAGTTAGGAATATTATATTATGTAACAGAGTATAGAAAATATGTAATTGTATTAATAAGCAAGGATAAGGGAACAGGGAGAAGTATCTACATCAAATGCTCACAAAGGTCTTTAGGCTCTCAGCAGGGATCCTCCATGAATGCCTTCTTGGTGGCCCATGCAAAGCCAACTTCGATTCTTATCTGCTTCCTAAGAAATGGAAAGATATACTAGAAAGTTCACAAACACATCTGATGATCTATCTCCCTTTAAAACCATGTTCATAAGCACTCTTCTAGATTTGTTTCTTTCCACACCCAGGTAGGTGTGGAAATCTTGAATGTTTATTGAGCTGGTTGCCCTGAAGGAAGCTATCCTGAATCTCCTGTGATATAGGATGGCAAATTACTTACGTAAAGAATTCAAATTAAGAGCAAAAACCCACTCACTTCCTTTGACCACCTCTGCTCTCTGCAGCACACTTGCATAGGCTAAGTTTAATCACCAATCTGAAATCTCATTTCCTAGGTATATCTTCAGGTACTGAAGATGAAATTACAGTTAACCAAGCACAGGAAAAGGAATTAATCACAGCTTTGATGCCTTTTGATCAACCCCCTGGCTATTGTACCCAGAGCTTCCTTGAAAGAAAGGAAATCTTTCAGACTTGGAAGAGAAAAATCATTCTTTCTATTCCACAATTTTAATGGCTCCAAATGTATCCACAGAGTCAGCATCTTTCTAGACGGAGACCCAAACAAAGGTTATTTGTTTGGATATTTTGCAATAGGTAAATGTGACTCAGATGAAGGATTACTAAGTGTACCTTTAGTTCAGGCAGTAAAACACTGCTACTTGGAAGCTCACATGGCCAGTGGCTTCAATACAAGACAGCAATTGCAGTGAAGCAAACAATTCATCTAGATTTAAGATGTGCTTGCACTGTGAAGTAAAGATACTTAAACTAGCCCATAGAGTATCAGAAGCTCAGTCAAAGCACTGAGGCTGCTTATTAGTTTCCCTGGTCTTGATATTTGTGTCACCATAATGTGCATGTACTGAGATGAAACTAGAAATGTATTCACCATACATGATGACTCAAAGTAGTAATTGTAAAACAGCTAGCAGTCAGTTACCTGCCCCACACTTGTATTTTAAGTATCCACAGTCCCCTTCCTTCCAACAGAAAGCAAAATTAATTGTATAGTCAACAGAAAGACACCACAGCCCTGACTGCCTAAGTTCAGGCACCTAGACACACAATACTAATTTTAAATAGCTCTTTGTTTTTCATTACAGAATGTGACTGTATCCCAGTAAAAAAAGAAAAAACAAAAACAAAAAAAAAAACAAAAAAAAAACCACACCACAACCACCCACACACAATTGAATCAACATGTGTTACTTTGTATGCATTCATCTCTACATTACAGCTTATGAAGATTTCTGCTGTTCTGTGCAACACTATTTACTCAGCTAGACAGAGAACTACTGGAAAAACATTCCCCTCCCATCCCTGTGTTTTTCCCCCTCACACTCAAACTGAAAGAGCTGTTGTTTCAGGTATGCATTTCACAAAATCAACCTGAAGAATGCAACAGAGCATTGGGAACTTCTTTTCTTGCCCAGAACACCTATGCCTTTGCATATAACCTCTAGAACACCAGTTTACCTGAAGCAAATAATCCAGTTCTTGGACACCCTTATTTTCTACAGTTTCTCCTACCAGCTCCCAATCCACCAGGAAGACGAATTTCCACATATCTGCATTTTTTGTCAGCAGCTTTGCCACTGCATTCACATTGTTTTACTAACCACTTCTCTTGTTCTTGCTTCCCTCCATCGTACATTTTTAGTATTATCACAAAGCAGACAATATTTAAAATAATCTTTCAGCTGTTGAGTCAATTTTGACAGACATCTGCAAAATACTCCTCTTCCTTCAGTAACCAGGGAAGGAGAATGCAATGCCAGAGGCACAAACACTTCATTAGAAGATTCTCCATATTGCTCCAGCCTAGAATCTGTGACCTTAAAAAATGGCATATTCAGTCAGTTCAAGAACTTGAACAAACTCAAGTCCTCTTGAGGACACCAAAGCTGCTCATGTTTGTCAAGTCTTGGCATGATCCTGGACAGCTTTATCCAGGCATACATCCCACTCAGGTCACTGATAATATTCAGGGATAGTCCTACTCGAGTACTTTCCCACTTGGGCTTGAACAGCTCAGTCACTTTGCACACTATTATTAAATACCACATGCAAAGAGGGGATTTAATGTGGGGGCTGGAACGCAGAAGGTAGCACAGAGGTTCACACACATTTACCTTAGCCTGCATCAAGTACTCATGAGGTGCCATAACCTCCCCATTAGCTTGCCTCTGCAAGTCAGTGCTAAAATACATATTAGAAATAAAATTCTGCTTTCAATAAAGAGAGTTAGGTACAGCTGAATAAACTGTTACTCTTGTCTTCTGTTTCTTTTTGATATGTATTTTTCAAAATTCCCTCTGACAAGGTATTTCTGTATTTTTACTTAATTTGCATACAAAAGCACTTTCAGCTGCAGTGAATTTGTTACTTGTGTATCGTTGTATTTTAAATTGCTGGACAGACAAAATAGAACTTCCTCCAGGACTTTCCCCAGGCAGTTCATTATTTTCTTCATATTTTTAATTACCTCCCAAGTTATTCTGCTCTTTTCAGGAAACATTCATCACAAAAAAATAGTAATCCAGTGTGCCGTTTCACAACAACAAAACCATGTTTCCAGGGATGGTCTAAGGCTTAAACTTTTATTCCTTCCTCTGAATCCACTTCAGAGGCTTTAGATACAGAGCTCACTGTCAGTGAACTCTCTTGAGGAATTTCTGTCCCTTCACTCTTACAATTTCATTTTCAAGATATGAAAATATATAGCCTATAACCATACACAGTAATCTCAAGGAAACCACACTATGTGTGTATGAGGCACTGGTCCTCAGCCATCATTCTTTTACATACAACAATCATGAATAATTAATTGAGGGCAACAATTTTCTGCAAAATAATTTTCCCAAGGGCAGAAGGGAAATAAAAATGTTTTAAAAATTTATAAAAAAAATTAAAAATCAAAGACTCTTGTTGGTAACTGGCCCCCAAGCCATGACTCACCAGCAACAAACTCAATGGATTTTATTCTCCATAATTTCCAACTTCTATGTTGTTTAGTTCTCACCTGTTGAGTGCAGGTACACTCTCGGCAGCCCTCCTCACTGATGGTCCCTGACACCCAAGACACTTTTTGAGGCAATATTCCCTATGTCCTTCCAACAAGAAACGTCACTACACATTCAGCAACATCCAACCGCTGCCAGAATTTCATCAGGTGCAGAAAGACACATGCATCAGAGCCCTCTTTGGCTTCAACTAACCTACACAACCATCTCATCTGCAGCTTCTTTTTCCCTGCTGTAGTCCTCTACTTCTGAACGTCAAAACCAGAATAATATCAGAGTAGCTACTAATAGGGCTTACTTGTGAGGAAATGTGTCACCTAAATGCTCCTCTTATTTTGTTCTGTTTCAGTGTGATGGAGGATCATGTTCCCTCCCTACCTACTGACAATTTGCATTTGTTCACCCCGCAAGGCAATGTCTGGTCCCAGCTTCCTGGGCTGATCTCACACTCTGAGGACCAAGTCACACCCCATCTCAGATTTCCCTTGAGAATGAAGCTGGGCCACTGCCTTTACCAAGAAATGGAGTGTAGCTGCATCAGGGGAAGTTCAGATTGGACATTAGGAAAAGATTCTTCACTGAGAGGGTGGTCAGTCACTGCAACAGGCTCCCCACAGCACCAAGCCTGTCAGAGCTCAAGGAGGTCCCTCCTGGTTGTATGGTTTCATGGTTTAGTTTCAAGTAAACCTGCAAGGAGCAGGGAATTGGACTTGGTCTTTTTGGGTCCCTTTCAGCTCAAGATATTCTTTAACTCAGTGTGCACAAGGAAGTGTTCATCAACATAGATAAATGCTGGAAGAAAAAATAACAAAACCAAACCCACAAAAACCTCAAAGACTAACTAAGCAAGAGAGGAGCCTAATCCTTTTTTACCGGGGGAATCTAACACATCTCACCAGCTAAACATTGACACCTTGTCCGAGAAAGCTCAGCACGGGCAGCTGCCAGCACTGCAGCCTATTCCAGCAGTCAGAGATCAGAATCTGTGAACAATTCACACGTGCTCACCAGCACTGATAACATCAGACATCAGCAAACCAGTCACAAGACATGTAAGCACTCTTCAGGCAGATACACTGCAGCTGACCCAAGGCACAGAAGAGCCTTTTCTAAGCTGTTTATCTCCTTTGTCCTAGATATACTAGCTCTGACAAGTTTTATATATATATATATATATATATATATATGTAAAAATAAATGGATGGAAGATGTAAAATATGAAATGATAGCTGAGTATTCACAGAAGAAAAAAAATCAAGTCAGCCCTTGTTGATAGATGGCTCAAGATGAGAAGGAAAAGAAGGAAAGTGTGCTTTCCATAAAGTGAACCTTTATGTTTCCCCATTATACTACTATATGAATATCTGCTGGCAAGTTCAAAACTCAGCCACTGAAAATAGAATTAGAGAATCCTGATGTGAACTTTCTAAAATACTGGTCATTCATTTACTGGTTGACTGCCCTAATACTACGCCAGCAACACAGGAGACATGACCACTAATAATTAAAGAGACCTTGCTGCTGGGGTTAAGAAACCACTGACCTGTCAGATGAACAAATGTCAAAGAGACTGAAATCTAGCATACAGAAAAAGTTTTACCTTTTGAAATACCAAGGCATCAGAAAACATGCCTGAACAAATAAAAGACTCCTACCATGTCATTAGCTGTAGCCACCACACATTATTATTCCAGGTTTAATGGTGGAACAGGATCAAGACCCTCAAAACTTCAGGAGGTTTTGTGCTGCCAGACAGGAAAGATTACATGCTAGCTCTGAGCTACATGTCATCAGCACCCAGCAGGAAGTTTTAGTTTACTCTGCAGCTGCTGTCAGCACTGCCTAGAAAATATATATATATGTATGTATATACATGCACACACACACACACATATATATATATATATATCACTCTGACATTCTGGGTGTCCAACCCCCAATCCTTTTGTGTGAGGAAGTTCCTCTCACTGATGTTGCTTACTTACATTGTTTCAGAAAAATACTACTCCAAAAACTAGTACAAAGGTCTCAAAGCATGTACTCAAATGCTTTAGAGACTAGGCCTCTATCCAGCAAATTCTTTAAAACATGCTAAAAGTGTACAGTTATGCTCTTTTTTTTAGTTCCTTTGAATTAACTGATCCAAAGAGAAAACAAACAAATGTGATTTGTTTCATCACAATATAAGAAGTGAATAATTCTATGCACCAACCACAAATACAACAGCAACCATGCTAGGTCAGACACAAGACTGTCTATCCAAGCCTCTGACAATGGAGAAACACTCAAAAGCAGATGGCTAGGAAAAGGAGAGCTTTGAAACATGGCAAGCACATGATACTTATCCCAAGTATTCCTCCATCTGTGGCTTGTTACCTTGACTTAAATGTAACTTTCAAATAAATTCATTCATAATCATCAAATTGGAAAACAGGAAATGTTGAACTATTTGCCATGAGCATTTACATAAAAACCCAATCAAGTCTGACAACTTCTCCACACCCATTTTACAGAGCTTGTGGATAAGAACATGAAAGATTTAGACTAGACTAAGCAGCTGATTTTTCCAAGATAAGGAGGGGTGTGTGTGTACAGCTAAGAGTCTTCCCTAGAATAACTGATTTACACTTCAAATCTAACTCGGTAGAACAGGTCAGGTGTGCACACTGATTTCATTAAAGATAACACTGAAATGCACATTTTAAGCACTGTGGTAAGCAAATTTAATTCTTCCTAGGAAAATGAGATTTTTCTAAATTCAGACCAGAAAGTAATGCAAAATCAACAGAGTGATTAGTGATAATGACACACAATTTAAATAACTCAGAAAATCGGCAATTAAACTCGTCTAATACTAGTATCCATGCATACTTAACTTTTGATCCATCACCAGTGCTGTAGATATTCTCATCAATCACTGAAGTCTAAGTGTGCACAAACACCACTTTGTATCACAAGAATGAAGCTTCAGTGTATCGAAGCTTGCATTGTTACAGCCAAATGCCTACTCTCTACCAGAAAAACAAATAACCATACAATCTGAACTGCAAGTAAAACAAACTTCTATTGAGATAAGTCCCAAAAAAATCATGCTTATAAGCAATAACAAAAAAATAAACATACATTCACATACTAAATATAATATAAATGGAGAAAAATTAGGAAGATGTATTTCAATTAACCTTTTTTAATTATGTATTGAACTAGTACAGTAGCTACTACTATGCATACCCTATTTTTTCTAGGCCAAGAATATGTATATTTATATATTCCATATATACACCATATATATGGTATAGAAATATGGAAGATTTGGCCTAGAAAAAAATAGGGTATGCATGGCACCATATGAAGTGCTATTGAGGTAGTAAGAGAGATTCCTGAGCTGGCACTCAGTATTTAGGTAGGTGGGACAGGTACAAGCTTTGATCCATGTTCTTGTCATTGCTGTGCTAAAGAATTTTAAATCTCCTGGATGATTGATTGTTGATGGATTTCTCTATATATCTACACATACATAATTAAAGAAAACAATGTATCAGTATTCAATAACCCTATAACTGCTTGGCAAGAATTCAGTAGTCAGCAACATCAGGTTAATAAACAGACAAAAAAGCTAAATTTTAAACTCCTCCTTACTACACATTCCAAGCTTACTTGTTACTCACCTGGTAGAGATAAGACAGTGAGACCACAGAGAGATAAGAGGCACAAACCAAGGTCTCCAGACACATTGAGGCCAGCAAAAGCATAAGGTCCACACAAAATAAAAATAATATACAAATAAATAACCCTGAGTTTTGAATCCCCTTGTGGCTTAACACTGGAGTTACAGTGTCAACACTTCTTCACCAGGACAGCAGAAAGCACAAATGTGCCCTGGGGAGCTTCTATTTCTCCCAAGATAAATGAGTGCTGTTAATAAATGAAAACCCACAGGCACCAACAGTCTATCCGAGTTTTGGCAACTTCCATCATTCTGCAAGAGCACAAGTCAACAGGGAGGCACTGCCTGCCCCTGAAACACAAGAGAGGGGACAGCCAGGCTCAGTGCTAACTCCAACAACTGAGAAGAATGAGGAAGATGTGTTATGCCACCCTGGTACAATACAGCAATACTTTTCAACTGTTGCTCTGCAAATACAGCTTCAGCAATTCTGCTCCAGAAGTCCTGCTGAGCAGCAGGAACTTCTACTGCAGAGCTATGCCTTGGCAGTGACCCTGCTCCAGGGTGCAGAGGGAATTGTAGCCACTGGGGAAGTGATTGTTGAGCTCTGAACACTTGCACTGTCCTGAGACAGCTATCACCTGGTACAGGGAGTTTCCACCTCTGGAGCTTTCCAGATTCCACATACAACTAGACAGGTAGAAGATTCCACACACAACCTGATTCCTCGATTAACACTGAATAAAATACGACAGCAAAAATAAATAACTGACACAAAGGGCTCTAAAACGAGCAGACAAGCCTTGAGGGACTTACTTTATTATGTATAATAATAATAATTTTTAAAAGTAGAAGGGTATAATGAAAATTACCAAGGAACAATCTCACCACGACAGTTTTTCTGTTGAAATAAAGCCCACTGTTAATCACCCACGGGGGTCTGACTTACTAGAAACAAGCAGCAACTGCCCACAAGAGACTCCCCATACTAAAACACATCAATTCCAAAATTAAAGTAGATTAAAAAAAAAATTACTGCAAATTACATAGAAAGCATATTTAAAACAGAGCTACTGGTAGAGAGCTTTCATTATAGTAACAGATTACTAAATGCAAGAAAAAGCTCTTAAACACCTCCTCCCCAGACCTCCCAAAAGTGTTTCTGTATAACTTTTTGGCAGTTTCATTTCTCTCCTTCCTCCTTCTCAATTCCTGACACAGGAAAAGCCGTTTTGGACTAGATTGTGACATGAAGTGACACAGCAAACGAACTTCCCTCCCAAATTTCATCAAGAAGAAACTGGAATATTGCACGATGCTTCAGCTCCACAAGTTTCATAAGGACATATAACCCGCGTTCTTCACCTTGCCACTAACCAGTTTTAAAAATCCAGCTAAACATGAAAACAAACAAAAAACAAAAATTTGAACAAGACTATATTTGCAAACAACTTAAAGGCAAGAACGCCCATTGACTTAATTTAGCAGGACGCTCTAGTCCTTTGCATGACAGAGGGGAGCTTCCTGACTTAATTATAAAGAGCAAGACATTCATATGACTAAGACCACAAACCACTTCTCCAGCCCGTGCTCTCCACCTTCTCTATCCCAGGCCTCCAAACCACAACCCACGCTGAGCCCTGCATCCCGGAGATGCTGCCTGCCACAACAGACAGCCCCTTGCTGCTACCCCAGACAGAAACTGCCGGCAGCCCATACGCCTTGCGCACCAATTTCTTACAGCTGCGGTGAAGGGGAACGCCACGTCTGAAGGGCTGGAAGCGGCACGCGTTTGGAAGTCCCGAGCCTGACACCAGCTGACATCAAACTCAACAGTACACAACGAGAAGGGATGAACAGAAGCTGTAACCTCTCTCATTCCTGACTGAACTTGTAGTCAGCAGCCATCTACTCGGGTAAAAGAAAGCAACCAGGCACCGCAATCTTCCCTGTCCACATTTCGCAAAGCAATTCCAAAAATACCAGAGATGAGCAGTTATAAGGCCTCTTATGGCCCGTGAAAATCGTGACTCTTTTCAGACTCTGTCCTAATGCCAAACCCTATGATTCAGGCGACTGACTTCACCGTAGTGCCGAAACGAGGCGATAAGCAGCGGGGCAGGGCTCCCGGCGCCGGCCGCCGCTGCGGGGCACCGCGGGGGTCACGTCTCCATCTCCTGCCAGCCCGCCGCCCCTCGGAGAGCGAAGCTGTCCCGAGCGAGGTCACCCACCACAATCCTTCCCATCAGCTGCTCGTACATTAGGGCCAAGCCAAAACTACGGAAAAGAAAGCCCTACTCATCCCAAGGCACGGAGGGTGCCGCGGGCAGCGCCGCTCTCACCGGAGCCGGAGGAGAGGGGCAGCCCGCCAGCAAACACGCCGCGGCTTTCGGGGAGCCCCGTTCCGCCGGGAAACGCCGGGAGCCCCCCGCCGGACCCCCTCCCCCCCGTGCTGCCCCCGCTGCGGGGGTCCCGCTCACCTGCGGTGTCCCAGATGGAGATGTTGTACGGCCCCCACTGCTTCAGGTAGAAGGCGCCGCCGACGGTGCTGACCGTCTCCTGGAAGCGCCGCTCCATGTAGCGGTGCAGCAAGGAGGTCTTGCCCACGTTCATGTCCCCCAGCAGCACTACCTTCCCGTCCGGCTTCTTCATCGCGGCTCGGCTCGGTTCCCTGCCGGCGGCCGCTCCCGCCCCTTTCCCGGCCCGGCCCGCTCCGCCCGGCGGGGCCCCGGAAGCGGCGGGACGAGGGCCGAGAGCCGCCCCCGCCGCCAGCGCAAACTTCGGGGGCTCCGCTGGAGCCGCCGCGATCCGGCCCCGGCTCCGGCTGCTGCTCCTCCTCCCCCGGGCCCGCTCCCGCCCCGCCAGGGGGAGGGGACGCGGGCGGGGAAGCGGCCGGAGCTCCGCGGACCCAGCCTCCGCCCCTGGCCTGCCCCGGAGGAGCCGGGCGCGGAGTGCCGGCCGCCCCGGGCGGGGTGGGCGCTGAGCGGCTGCCGAGAAGCCGGTTCGCGCTGGGGTGTCGGGGCTCGAGCTGGGCCTTCGGGGAATGCAGCTGCGTCCCGGGATGCTCGCGTCCTTCCAGCTGGAGATGGCACAGACACCGTCTCCGCAGCCCTCCTGGAGCCCAAGGCAAAACCCTCTCATCCCGCTCCCCTCCTGGGGTGTGCATAGAGGGGCAGAAAATTGCTCCGAAATCAAGATCTCTCACAGGGCTGTGGCAGCTGCCAGGCAAACACCTTTGCCCTGGTGAGAGGGAGATATCAGAGATTATTTTCCGAGGGCCAGGTCTGCCCAATTTCACAGTAACTTGCCCAGATGCTGTAATTCAGATTAATTCCATAACAGGTGACAAAATTGCAATCATTTAAATTACCCAGAGATCTAGTCTATCTTTTTTGCATCAGACCTCTTTATGCCAAACAAATCTGGGAAAAAAAAAATTAATGAAATATAAACATGCTACAAATTTGGGGCAAATAGACCAACTGAGGGGGAACAGCTGTTACAGTATTCTTTAGAGAACCTGCTATTTATAATTTTCTCTCCCTCTCCACATGAAAGTGGTCAGACAGAAGCACTTTTCTTAATAAGTGGACATGCATCCTTGCATGTCTCATGTCGACACTGCTGGAATTTCTTTAGCCAGTCTAGGCTTCATGTTTATGAGATGCTTTGATTTTTGCCTACCTGCTAAAAAGGATTAGCTGTGTGACAGTGTGGGGTTTTTAAGCCATGCCTACTTACTTTTGCTTATTCTGCTTTTACTGAGCAGATTTGTAGTCTTGCAGCTGTACCCAGTGATATGTAATTTCAGTTCGGAATAAGATATGCTCCAGATACTGAAGTACTGGTGATGGCCAAAGAGAAGGGATGTTAAATGGTTAGTTAAAAAAAAGTCTTACAAGTGACTTCAAGATATTAATATGGGATGTGATTCAGGGCTGTGTGAGATACTAATTAAGGGGGGGAAATTGTGGCACTTGGATATTGTGCCACACTTGGAATTGTGCGACACTATTTTTATGTGGCATGTGCAGCCTTTGCCTCAGATTCCCATTTTTTGCCTGGATTCCCATCTCACTCCCAGAGTTGGGAAAAATATACTCATTGGATCAGGGTGCTTCTCTGACATACAGCAAAGCAAGTAGGTCTCTTCTGGGTGCTTGGTATGAAAGTGTAAAAAGAACAAAAATTCTCTTTGTATGGAGACTGCTTGCAAATTCCCATGTGCAATATGTTTCACCCTTTTGAAGTGGCAGATGCCATTTCAAAAAGAGAAAAGAAGAATCTTGTATCAAAGAGTTTAGACCATAAGGATCGGCACCTGTAAAAAAATCCTGGGTTTATGTACTCTTACCTTATGAATTGTTTTACTGTCCACAGAATAACAAAACGCTTAAAAGCTTAAACACAGTTATTGATTTAAAGCAGTGTCTTGTGCTACCAAATCCTAGCAGTTAAAGCACTTCAAACAATTATTTCTGAATTTTACCAAAATTCTGCTGTATTTGAATTATTTTCAAATACTAGTGAAATGTAGGTCTTTCTTATATTCCAAACATGTATCAATAGTTTCTAAAAGTAAGCAGAGAAGTTAGGACAGAAAACAGTCTGAATAATAGGGTGAAAATGCAGCTGGGATTTTAGGCTTTTTTAATAACATGCTCTATAAAAAGAGAAGTCCACTCCATTCACGTGTGTTTTCTGCAGTTTCTTGAAACACATACCTACATCCCCACACATTTGAGTGGGTGCATTTCCAGCTAGCAGCAGACAGACAGGGGACTGTCCTTAAAGTGTCATCAGCCAAATGTCACTGATGGCAATGTATCATTTTGTATGTTGAACATAGCCTAGCTCAACGAGGCAGCAAATTCATCTGGTCCAGTACTAGTTTGAACCTGGTGCCACAGCTAACAACTCTCACTCAGCCAGGGATGTGCATTATCCCATTAGTATTTGTCTCCCATTCACTGCTTACTTTAAGGGTCATCTCTGTTTCACAGCAATCTGCCCCCAATAATCAGGGACAACAGGATTGGAGGGTGCTGCCTGTTCTTTCAGATCCCTGGGAGAATTTAGGACAGTGGTGATCTGAACAGGTTCGAGGTGTGTCGAAGGGCTCCTGAGGTAAGCCCTTAAATAGTCAAGTGTGTGAAGTCCTCAGCAGCCTGAGCTCCCAGAGACCTCAGGAAAACATGCTCACCAGGCAGAGCACAGCGTGGTTTGTTATTACTGCCAACGTCGCCTTGGATGAATGCACTCCCAGCTACAGCATACAATTTAAGTCACCTCTTGTTAAAGTCAAATGGCTCACGATAGTCTGTAATGCAATATAAATAATAACAGAGCATATGTGAAAATATTTGGGAAAACATTAAGAGCCTGTAATTTGCTCTCTACCACTCAGATGGGTTGGCCTGTTGCAAGATAATTTCCCCAGATCACTGAGTCGTCTGTAGCAAGAGGTCTCCACAGTAGTCTGTACGGGCATGAAGAATGTCAAATCGCTTGATAGGAAGGAATATAGAATACTTTACTCTCTAGGTAGTGCATGTATGTGGACTGTATATATTGTCTGGTGTTTGTTTTTCATTTTAGAGCATCTGAGGACTCCTTTAATTACAATGAGGTTGTTCATTAGCCTTCCTGACAGTGTGACAATGTGCTCACCATGGTTGCTTTCCAGATGTTCTGAAATTCAGACACTTGGATCAGCATACAAAGAGAGACAACGCATTAAAGTTTCTTACCCACTTCTGTGCTAGAATAAGACCTCCCCAAGAGTAAGAATGTTAGCCTTGTACACAAGCCAAAAACCTGAGCCAATAATGACTGTATTGACGTCAGGGTAACTCAACCTTTCTAGTCTCCTGCAGTATGAAAGCTGCTTAGTATTGCAGGAGAAAATTAGAGCCTGTTTATTTGTTTCCTTGCCAGCCTTCCCTAGATACATATATATATTGTCCTGTCTGTGGTCCTCATTTGGTCTTCAGGCTAACAATATTTTGTAAGTTCACATGAGGTGAAATGTTTGTCACAGAACAGGGTTGTTTTTTGCTGAGCTGATCTTATTTTGGAGACAAATTGAGCAAGTGGTTGAAAGGATATGTCACATCAGCTACTAACTGCTGCCCTCAACTTGTCACAGGTGTGCTGTGGACTTGATGTTCAGCACCTCAGCCTGCCTCCTTTTTGTCCTGTCAGTGTCTCTGTGATTTGGGTTTTGAATCTCCATGACCTGGTGTGTGTTTTCTGGAGGTAGCACAGGTGACCTCAATAGGACTGTTTGTAATGATAAAGGTGATACAAAATCATCCTACTTTTAAGACATGGAAGAATCCATAACTTAAAGCCATCTCTATCTCAGTTACCTACTGAATCCTAGCCAAGGCTTTATGAACCAAAGAGAAGGAAAATAAGGGAGGTTTATTCCTTGTCCTTAATACGTGCTGGCACACCAGTGCTTTGTTGCACCTCTTCATGAAGCATGAGGTCACTGCAGAAGCTACAAACAAGTACCATTTGGTCAACCACAGCAATTTCTGGTTTTGTTTCTGCTTATTGCCTTCCTTTATGACTTCTTTCTTCTAAATGAGCAAATGAGTATGCATGCTCATTAAACAGAAATATTTGCTCTCATCATCTTCCAGACAGCTGTAACTAGAGCTCACTCTCAAGGTGCTTTTCAGGCTATGAAGCCTGAAATATGTAGACAGAGCAGTGGCAACATATAGCTGTGTAGCCTGAAAAAGCTATTCTTCATGTTGCCACTGCTCTGTCTGTGTATTTATTCTAACATATACTAGGTTATTCCTTTTCACCCCACGCATTAGTCCATAACCTAGATGACCTAATCAAGGAAATTGCCTGTACTGCATATCAAAAGTTAATCTGCTTTCTCTAGGATTGCAGTTCTACACCTTTCTCCCTCTCCTTTTCCTGGCATTTTTCTTAGGCTGGCACTGGCTTTGGCTTGACCATTTCCTATGACAACTGAGCTTCATGAGCTGATGAAAAACCAGCTCAGCAGTGCCAGTGAGTAATTTTCTGCAGGTTCTGTGAGTGGCACAGAGGAGGCTGATGAGGCAGCCCATGGCCGGACCCACTGAGCTTCAGTCCCTTAAGCTAAGCAGCACTGGCTGCTCATAGACCTTTACTTTCCCTTGGCAAGTGTCCCTGCTCTACTTCATCTTCAAACCTTGAAGGTTTTGGAGCACCTCATTTGTAGGACTGTTTCCTTTCACCAGGATTGGAAAAGTGTTTCACTGAATAACTTCTGCCTGGTCAGTGTCTGAATCACATCACACTGACAATGAGGCGGTAAACCAACCAGCTCAAGACATCCTTATCACTGAAAAGCCTGACCTGGATGATTAGAATTTGCCTGTGTTACAGGCAGTTGAACAGCAAGTTTTAGATGGAAACCATGAAGCAACCTGGGCTATAGATATACTCAGGCACTGAGTGAGCAAAAATAAACTCTTCCCTGATGCACTAGTGCTAGAGATGCAGATGAAAATAGGAGCTCAGGAGGAACTCCCCACGCAGGTCTTTCATAGGAAGTTAGTTTAGTCTTTGTTGTTGGCACTGCGTGGCGGGAGCAGCCCTGCTGTGCCCACTGCACCAGACAGCTCAATTCTCTCCTTGCTAATACTTCCTGCTCACCAAAATCGTCTGAGCCCTCCAGTATCTTGAACTGAGACTGATGAGTTTCCCTTTAAGAAGAAATCTATTGGTCTAGTTTTTTAAGACTTCCCAATATGTGAAAGAAAACATTTTTTACCTGAGTTTCAGAGGGCTTAGTGTGGATATACTCAATAAGTATACTCAATAAGTGACAGAAATATAAGACTGGAAATTCAATAAAAAAGTAAGCATTGTGATTCAAAGTGATCACAACGCAAGAAGTTCTGGTAAATGCACAAAATGTAAGTTTTGCATAGATTACTTTTTTTTTTTTTTAACTGCAGCATTTTAAGGTCTAGTCCGACTCCACCAGCACACGAGAATCCAAGGCTTTCCTACTGTCATGTTCCTGAAGTTTAGTAGGGCACTGTGTGTGGATGTGTACAAAGGTACACATATGCTTACAAGAAGTTATAGAATTATGGCCTATTAAAAGAATGCATTAGGTTTTCACTCTTCCTGGCATCCTGGAGGGGATGGATCAAGTTAGCCAGTAGTAAACCAGAATTTGCTTTAGTTTTTATAAAGTCATTAAGATTCTTGCCCATGATAAGCAGACCCATGTATCTAGGAGACATCCTATGGACTGCAGCACCCCATGGTGGGAATGTGAGTGCAAATTTGGCAGAATCACAAAGCATCATCCTATTGTCTAATAATGACATGGAAGTCAAAATAAATGCAACTTGTGACCTTTAAGTGTGAAGTCATTTTCACAACACATCTGTGACAGTTGAAAGAATTTAATTTTTATTTGCAAGTCATACTGTCATCATATGAATTGTTAAAAACAGATGTGTGTTTTTAGTTGAACCACCTCATTCCTAATGACATGTATACATATCAAGTGTCTTGCATATTATACCATAAGTCATTTCTCTAGGCTGTAGCCATGGCTATTTCCTATGAATAAATTCACGAGGTGCCAAGCATGCCATCATTGTTTCTGGTCATGATGAAAAGGCCACTGAAGAGTGTCACAGATGAATTTTCCTCAGGACAAAATCTCATTGCCCTGGTTCCAGACAGGACAGGGTTAATTTTCACAGTAGCCAAAAGGGATCATGGCTAGGCCCTGGAGGTAATTCTACTCATTTTCTGGGGACAGGGAAAGGGGTCCCTTCCTGGTGTCAAAGCATGACCCCCATGGTGGGGCGTTGTCAGGCGTTTCTATGTGGTAAGCACTCCACTCAATTGTTGGCCTCTTAGATACTTTGTTATTAATATTGTTGCTGTTACTCTTCAGTTTTTTATGTCATTGCTGTTTCCAGTAATTGTTCTTGCCTGAACCCATGATCTTTATCTTTTGAGCCTCCAATTCTCCTCTCAATCTCCCTGCAGGGAAAGAGAGGGGATACAGGGGAGTGAGCATGGGTCATGTGGTTTGGAGTGTTTCATTGGGAATACTAAACTGGGGAACCATTCCTAAACCGTGACACACATCCAGTGTCAGGAGTTATACTTTGTCCTGCCTCTAGCCCTCCCACAACACTTTCATT
This sequence comes from Cettia cetti, assembly GCA_013401135.1. Taxonomy (NCBI): domain Eukaryota; kingdom Metazoa; phylum Chordata; class Aves; order Passeriformes; family Sylviidae; genus Cettia; species Cettia cetti. The sequence goes on from VZUI01044952.1 coordinate 55,290, forward strand.
TCACCTCTTGGCTGGATGAGCCATTGCAATCTCCTTTTTTCCTTCCTCTTTGAACTCCTCCCCACCTAGACTGGCAGTTGTAGAGAGAAGTGGGATTTCTCCTCCTGGTGCATGTTAAAGGTCAAGAAAAAATTGATTGAATTTAGCAGGAAAAAAACAGCTACCCTCTTTTTATCCCCTTACAGAAAGACAACACTGTGACCTTCAAAGTGTAAATTGTCACTATAAAATGAAATGTATCACAATGATTTTTCTAAAAGTATTGCACCCCTTCATGGGCTCTTGTTTCATCCAGGCAGGTCTGGCCCTTGGATGAGAGATGCCCCAGCTACTCATGGATAAGAGAACATATTTAGAAAGGAAATACTAATGCAATTAAAAGGATAAAGATAATAATGATTTGCTTACCTGTGTGAAGGTGTGACTTTGAGATTAGAAGAAAAAAGGATGATCAAAGTGGAATTTAGAATATACAAATAGAATTTATACTAGCATGTTTTTGGAGAGTTATACTGGAAATTCTCACCAAGTTTGTAGCCTTCAAATTAGAAACTTACTGCATAAAATGTAAGTTTTAGTTTCCTAGAACTAGGAAAAAAAGGAAGCTATGATGATTTTTTTAGTTGATTCTCTAACAGAAAATCATCTCTTCCTAGAATATGAAAGAGGACTCCCTGGCTGCTTTCTAAATTGTATAGAGACAAAAGCTCCAAAATATTTCAGATTTTAATTGCTATCTAGTTAGTTGGACTTTTACTGTTTCAGACATTCTATCTAGGCATTAAATCCTACCAAAAATATTCTAAGTTTTACTAAAATAGTTTCAAACACAGCATGAGGGCAACCTCATTACATTTGAAACACTGCCATACCAAAATATCCTGTAGAGAGTCTACATAAAGATGGTGCAGTCAGAATTTCCTACTTTTTCTGTCTTTAACTATATATTTATGATTCAAATTAAGTACACCAGTCCCCAGCACACTGCTTTACGTCACAGTCTTTCTGAGAATTATTTTGTATTATTCTTTTGAGTGCATTTTCAATTTCACCATTCAAAAATTTGCTGTTGATTGATGCTAGGAAACTGTTCTGTTTTGCTTCTACCCTTTCTTTTTTAATAACCAAGGTTTTAATCATTACTCACCTTGAGTACTCCTCCAGATCTCTTACTGAGATTAGTGGAACTATTCATAGCCAATGTATAAATACATACAATGCAATTTGACCTTCAGTCATCTCAAAAAAATATCCTCTGATCTAATTATAAAGAGAAAATTCTGCTGTAAATTCAGGAGCAAAAATACTTTAAAATTGCCTCTGACAAACAGTGTCTAGTGCTTGCAGCTGAGACTTAAACTTTTTTTCCTGCTATAATAGTTATTCTCTATGTAGCTCTGTTATGTGAAAATTTGTGATGTTTGCTGAAGCAGTATATTTTTTGGCACTTATGAGTTGCCGCTGTTTTGACATCTTCCCAGACTGTAGATGCTGCTGTGTTCTTGGGGCCTGGGAAGTCACCTACATGAAATCTGTTGCTGAGGGTTCCCTTTACAAAACAAGTTGCTGAAGTAATTGATTTAGTACCTCCTGGACTGGCTTCAGCTCTGAAAATACTTAAAAATCTGCTTGGTTGCTTTTTTCCATTTACAATGCCAGGTGGAAGGTGAATATAATTGTGGATTGGCTTTCTTTGGCATTAAGTTATCAGTATTAATTAGTATTGTCATGGTGTTTCCATCTTCAAAGCATTGCAGAAATGCAGCACCACAGTCTGTGCTCATTTTCACTAAAGCCAATCTCACTAAAACATTGCTTAAATTGTGAATTGCTTATGGGAGCAAATCAGTTCTGTATTTGGCCTCCTACATCACTGATTGGTTCCAGAGCTTTGATTACAAGGTATCCTAGCCCTCCTTCACACCCAGGGCAAGAAAGTCTTATTCTAGAGGGAAAACTTGGAACCCTAAAGGATGAAGAAAGGAAAATATTCAAGGAAAAAGTTTCTAATATGAGATTTTTTTCAGTGAATTTGAATTATATGTATCCTTTTACGACACTGAGAAAACAGCTTCTGTGAGACAGAGGACATTGCAGAAATGATTAATGCTAGCTGATATTTAATCTAAATCCCTAATTTAAACAGAAGTACTGGGTGAAACTCATTCCAGATACAATATGATATAATTTAATTTACTTCAAACACCTGCTTCTGTCAAAGCTAGTCTGTTTAAGGAGTAAAAATAACAGAGTAAAGAAAACTTTTGGAACATATTGGAGATGTTAACATAAGATTATTATTATTGGAGTAAGATTGTTCCTATTTAAGTCAAATAAAGAAGCTTGTAATTCTCTAAAGCTCAGATGGGATTACTGTGAAATAACATGGTAACACTGCTATTCATAAATCAGAAAAAAGGAGAAAGGGGACAATTAATTTAATATAGACAAATGACGCTGAATGGAAAAAGTGCTTAACATTAAGAGGTGAAACGGAAGAGGGTATGTCCAAAGGAGAAAAGACAAAGACAAAGGAGAAAATATTGTTTCAAACCTTCTTTACAGAATATATGCATGGAAAACAAGAATGGAAGAGGGTAAAATAAAAAGAAATAGGAATACCCAGTCTGACTGAAAGACATCAGTAAGTCTAGAAAAAAAATTCCATTCCCAGTGAAATGGCAAGTAAGGACTTAGTCCCATGGCATATTCAGCTGGGTGCTGAAGTATTTTGCTGGTTCTTAGGAATACCATTAACAGTTAAAAGCATACCTAAATGAAACCTACACTAAAATTCTTCCGCGAAGAAGGATGGACTTGAATTTAAATTCTGTTACGAGTTTTTGACTAGGGTTATAAATTCGCTAACTTCTGGACACACTGATAATGGATACTAACAAAAAGAAGCAACTGAGTACAGGTAGAGAAATTGCAATGAACACTTGTTAGCTGTGTTCTTCAGAGCAAGTAGCAAAAATCATCCATTTCAGTGACCTTCAGGTCACAGCCTGTGTTTTGATGCATAAGGCACACAAGTTCACAATGTGCTTATACTCATTGCAAGTACATTTTGTGATCATAAAGAAGAAAAGATCTGTAACAAACCTTTGCATGAAGGCACAAGAGCTGCAAGAACTTGACACTGAAGGACTTCTTAAAATTGAAGAATTTAGGCAATTCAGGAAGTGGAAGTGGAGTTTGTTTTCCAGATAAAGCATTTACCTCATCGTCTCTCTCCTCGAATTGCCAATACAAAGGATGAAAAACTAGCAGGAAATTACCAACAGTGAGAGAAGCCATTACAGTCTTGTGGTAGGAGGTTTAAAATGGAAGGAAGTAATTGTTTCTTCTCAGTGCATCATTAGAGTCCATTGCATGATTAGTACACTGCAGAACTTCTTGCCTTGTGGAGGTCAAAAGTTAAAAAACAAACAAACAAACAAACAAACAAAAACCCAACCACCAAACAAACAAACAAAAACCCAGATTAGACTAATGAAAATCAGAAGGTCTCAAAGCTGCTAATTCGGAGCAGCATTTTCCTGGGAAGAGTTCCTGTACACTTGCTCTGTTTCCCACGTGAACCTTCTTCACCCCTGTGAATGGAATGGTTTTAGGAAGCAGCCCCCAAACTGCTGAAGTTACATATAATCATAACCTGAAACTTAGGCCGGCTTGCCTCAAAGCATTAACCTTACAGGTGTGGCATTTCAGAAGATAAAAATGACAGCTCATTTGTCCCTTCTGTGGGACACTGAGGATTTGAGGCAGGCAGGGTAGGAAGTGCCTGAAGAAAGGGGCTGCAAAGGTCTCCCAGATTCTGGCCTGCTACATCCTCTAGTATAAAGCTACTAGACCCACATGACCAACATGGAATCGAACAACTGTTCAAGGATTTATTTTTCAAGCTGTAGGTACTCTCTTGCTTCCCAGCTGGAAGGATCATAAAACTTGTATTGTTATGATCCAGGTAGCTGAAAGGGGGAAAAAGTTAAGTAATGTGAATTTCAGAAGCAGTATAATATATACTGGATTGAAGCAAAGAATTATAGAGATAGTAGATAGAGATTTTAGACTGGAAAAGTTTTTGCAAAATCTGCATAACTTGATCTAGAAGTAGGTAGGTAGATGTTTGGTCTTAAACCACCTCATTAGTGGTGGTACATTATCATTGTAGCTTCCCCCCATCTGCTATCTCTAAGAGACTTCTTTGATCAGCTCTTTTACTGTCTCCCTGGCAAGATAGGTGGCTGCTTGTGCCCCATTTGTTTCATGCAGGGAATGAAAACAAAACACAAGAGGCAACAGAAATAAGTCATTTATATTTTCACCCTGCTAAGATAAATATTAACTCTGAGCCCTCACATGTTTTCAGGAGATCTGGCCCTGAATTTATCAGGCACTTGAAATAAACTGTTAACTATTAACCAGTAGATGGAGACTGGTTTGCTCACATTCTGAAATCAGTCATTGTTGAAGAATGAGATGATTCATGACCTTGACAAACTCAGTTGCTGATGGCAGAAAAAAGATTAGCTTCTTCTGAGAGCAGTTGATCAATATCTACTCTTTGTGATAATAATTGCATTAACATAAGGTGATAACAAATGCAGAAAAGTAAGTTCACCAGGATCACTCAGGGGCTAACAACCCAGCCTCTAGTTTTGACATTGTTCATCTCTATTTGCAGAAGTGTATTCTAGCCTTCTTTACAGTTCCCTTTTTGCAGAAAACATTGAGCCCTTGAGGTGCTGGAACGTGTCCAGAGAAGGGCAATGGAGCCCTTGAAGGGTCTAGAGAGTGAGTCATAGGAGGAACAGCTGAGGGAGCTGGGGTTTTTCAGCCTGCAGAAAAGGAAGCTCAGGGGAAACACTATCACTCTACAATTACTGGAAAGGTGGTTGTAGCAAGGTGAAAGTCAGTCTCCCAAATAAATTACAGGGTTAGGGAAAATCTTCTCAAGTTGTGCCAGGGAGGTTTAGATTGGATACTAAAAAAAATTTCTTCACCTGACTTGTGAGGCAGTGGAACAGGCTACCTAGGAAAGTGGTTGAGTTACCATCCCTGGAGATATTTAAAAGACATGGCCTAGTGATGCACTTGGCAGTGCTGGGTTAACAGGTGAACTCAATGATCTGAGAGATCTTTTCCAACCTAAATAATTACATGGTCTGAACTGAGCTATGGATACATGATGTACCTTGTCCTAAAAGCAGCCTATTGATTTCAGCCTGTGAAACACACTTCTTCCTCAGTTCCTAGACTGAATGGTTTTGGGCATATGCTATACAGTCAATAGAAAGAGGTATTTTTGAAGGCCTCCCATAGGAGATCCTATTAGGTCTAGGAGTCCCAAGGGTGAATGGTTTCTCATTTATCTACAATAAAGTTTATCTACTATTGCATTACCCCTTCAGTTAAATCTCTGAGTTTCTGCTTTGTCTGTTCTGGGCATGGATATATGAAAGAACTAGAAGCAGAGGGATATCCTTTAGAAGATAGATATACTTTTAGAAAATATCCTTGCAGAAACAGCAATTTAACTTGGAGCTTAGTCTCATACTGCATTATGTGGGAATTTTGCAGATTTGTTGTCAAGTCTGGATGCTTAAAAAATTGTGTCCCGCTTTTATAGCTGAAGCACCATTCCTGTCCTGTTGCTGTTTGTTTTTTCTATGTAAAAGAAAACTTAATGTTCAGATAGGAGGGAGGAGGTGCAAACTCGGGTAAGTGCCTTTATCTGGACAATTAGGAAAATCAAGACTGCAGGCATGTATACAGTATATATGCCACAACACTATAGGCACAGCCAAAAACTGGAGGGATTACTTCTGAAACAAGCTCTTACAAAGAAAAAGAAGTGATTGCCATATCTGTCAGCTGTATTTTTCCCCAAAATCTCCGGTTATGCGATATTAACATTTCCCTTACTAAGTCGGATAAAACATACTGGATGTCATGCAAATGCAGGGGATGTGCCCGGTCCCGTAGGAGTCTGGAAAACTGAAAACACTGTAAGATAATTTGTGAGGTGCACGCAGAGGGGGCAGCAGGAAGGTCCGGGAGATGCCGGGGTGTCTGTCCGGGCCGTCGCGGGGCTCCGGGGCCGGCAGGTGGCGGCACGGGCGCTTGGCACCGGGAGCGGCCGGCCACGGCCCTGGGCTCGGCTGTCCCGGGATTCCACTCCTTCCGACCTTCTAACGAAAGTAATCGGCAGAAGTTCGGCGGGAGGCAGCCCGGCTGCCCACTCGTCCCTCGTCTCCCTCCTCACAGCATCATTTCTCAAGACACCAGCTCCCGAATGTGAAACGGCTTCTGGGCAATTCAGGCTACACGTGGAATCTTGTTGGGGGGTGGAGCACATTTCTCTTGCTGTCCTGCAAGAGATTTCTGCTGTGCCTGAGAATGTGTGCGCTCGGGTCCTCGAACTAACAGGAATGTGAGTGAGGAGCAATGAGACAGATCACCCCAGCTGGCCTGGGTCAGGTCTTTCTGAAAACCAGGTGACTGCTAGCTGAGGAGGAAGGAGGACATCACCATAGGCTCAGGGGTCAAAGCATACACTTCCCATGGAAATCAAGTGGCCATAGAAACCGTATCTAGTGGAAAACTTGTTTTTAGTATTTTCAGTTGCCACGCCATTAAATTTAAGTAAACTGATGCAATGGTACAGGTAGCAGTACCTTCGGCAGAGCTCCCATTCCTGTGTGGAGGCTGCCAGCCCCTCATGGGCCTGCTGTGCCTCTGCGTGGCTTTACAGAAGTGCCAGCCCCAGTTCATGGGGAAGGGACAAGTTCTGATAAATATAGACACATGCTTGTTATTATTAAATGTAACATGCTTGTTATTATTATTGCTGTTTCCCAGCAGCTAATAAATTAATTACTGCAAAGAGTCAGGGGAAGTCCCTTCACTCTGAAGGTGCAGGAAATTGTCTGTCTCTTCAGTATATCCTCCCTACCTTTGTTCTCTAACTGCTTAACCTGAAAGCTCAAACACATAACAGTTGTGTGAGTGCAATAAGATTTTATTCAGTGATGGAGTCACAATCTTACATTCTGAAGAAGCTACCGAATGAAGGATCTGATGATCAGCCTCAGCAGCTGCCTTTTCATCAGCCTTGCTCCTGGAGAGGGAGACCGAGAGCTGCCCAGAGCCTGTGTCCAGGGCCGCCACCGCTGCAGCTGCTCAGAGGGTTTCACACAAAGGGAGAGTTGTCACTGGCTAGTGGGGCCCTGGTGCAGTTCAGTGCTGGTCTCAGCAATGCTGAGATGTGGATTGGGTGAGCGGCAGCTGCTCACACCCCTGGTGTGCCACTGAAGAACTACAGAGCTCTATATTCCCCTCTCTCTAATTGAGCAAACCAACTGTATCTTGAAACTGCGTGGTATTGTGGCAAGTAAGGACCAGCATTTATCCTATTTGGATTCAGCTCTGCTACCACTGCTCTGAATATGAATTATTCTATCCATAAATTAAACTGAAAGCTTATCAAAGCAAGAAATGCTTGACATAGATGAATGTTTCAAACAGCAGAGATTACCTAGGTTGTCCACCCTCTGGAAAAGCTCTGTTGATAAGCTCTGTGAAGGCACTGTGGTGGAGATGGAGAGTCTCTTCCCCTAAACAGCCACAGGGTGAATCCAAAAATAATTTGTGTTGCAGTCATACTGCACTGAGATGCTGACATTCTTAGGATATTGCTGTTCATGTTCCCTGTCACTGCTGGAGCAATCAAGAATGTCCTGAGACTAGAAAAGAAATGGTTTAGAGACCACCACTGAATTAAAGAGATAAAGTATGGTATATTATTTTTAGGCCATTCATAAAATGGTCAATTGATGCCTTCTTTTGTAAAATAATATGGTTCCACTTATCAGGAAAGTACCATTAAGTCAGCAATACAGATAAGTTGCCTGGAAGAAATTATTTCCCATGTTTTCTGAACCGGAAGGAGGATTGGCAGAGGGCAAGAGTCAGCCGATGGTAAGGAATTAGTCACAAACCCAACAGCCATGCAGTGTGTGCAAGCGCCCAGAGCCCGTGGCCATAGCCCTGTGGTTGTCATGACAGCCCAGAGGCTGCTGCTGCCTGGGATTCACCAACCACTGTGAGACCCCTCTTCACACTCTGGAAATGGATGCCACGGGAAGAATGCCGAGTGCAAGATCTCAGCTTTCAAGCTGAGATGCAAACAGACAGCTCTATGTTTACAGTGCTGAAATAAGACAAGTTTCCTCCTTTAGTCACTTTTTTCTGTCCTGCTTTTACAGTAAATACTCTGTAATGGAGTACTCTTCCCAACGATGCATTTTATAAAAAAAAAAAATAGAAATGTCATTGTATTCAGAAAATGTTCACAGCCGTCAGATGCTGTTGAGATCATACTCACTTTCTGGAAAAAACTTATTTGCTATCTGTGTCTGATAAGCATAGAGACTGACAGCATTCCTTAAAGACATGAAAACAAATAACCTCCTTTTAAGTGCATGTTATATTCCCTGCTTCCACTCTCATAGTCATGCTGGCTCAGCAGATCTGTCTGCTCCCTCCTATGCATGCATATACCTTGCTTAAGCCTGTTTTGAACAAAGCCTGTGTCAGGCATCCTGTTGCTTCCTGCTGGATAATTTTCAGGTTGTGTGTTATCACCTGTGCTGTGGGTGCTGCCATGTGCACTTTTCCTCGTGTGCTTACACACATGTGTAAACTCTGCTGTTTCTCACCAACAGCAGGGGACAGCCTTGCCGCAGTGGCTCTGTGCAGGCTGCCAGAACTGCCCATCCTGGGGCTGTCCAGAAAACGAACACAGACCTCTGTCAGTCCTTCTCCAGCCTATCCTTTTCCTCTGGCACTGGCAAACCCCAGGAGGGCAGAATGGCTGCTGCAGAGCCCAGCTCTGCACACCTAATGCCGACCAAGAGCCCCTTTGTGTGGAGGAAGTTCATCACCAAGATGTGCCCAAGCCCTTTTCTGGTGCCTGAGCTGTGCACAGTGGCCAGGGCAGAATGAAAACCCTGGAGGCTCCAGAGCAGTGTCCTGGTGGATGGATACTGCCTTGGTCACAAGAATCACAGAGGCCTTCACCTTGCAGGAAACACCTGATGGTGTTTCTATGGCTTTGAGAAGAAGAATTTGCCCCTACATTCAGTGTACAGCCTGTAGGAACGAGTGAGTGTACTGGATTAGGCTGTCAGGAGTGAAGGTTATCAAGTAAGCTTCCAATTACTTTGTTCAGTCTTCAAACAACATTTTTCATCTCTATATCCCCTGCTTCCCAAATCATGATTTCTATTTCTATGTTGGTATATTTGTAACAACAAAATGTCTATTCAATCTTTCCTCATATATCTCAAAAACTACCTTCTGACTGGATTAAGCACTCTGGTAGCATGAAAAAATACAGCCACTCATATGGTAAGAAAATATACAAACCCCTCTAATTTAGTTGTGGTCTAAATATCCTACTGCCTTAACCCTACTCTGGGTAGATGCCTTGAATTGCAAATGTTGCTGTAAAGAAGCAACAACAGGGGGTCAAAAACAAGCTGAGGATTTTCTTTGATGCAAACTGTGATGCTGAGAGTTTTAGGTGATTTGGGGTTTTCTCCCCCACTTTTAAATAAGCCTAATGTTAATACGTGGATTCTTCATTTATTTCAGTGGTTGCTCACAGTGACTAAAAAACTCTCCACAGCTGCTACAGGGCTCTGTGGAGCAACTTCTGCCAGGGCACAGGAGCAGCACTGACACAGCCAGTCAGAAAGGCATTTCCAAGGGGTGAACTGCCTTGTTTTTAATTTATCACTGATATCCTAATGTCAGTGGGATGGTTAAAAAGAAAAGCTGCTTTTACTTCTGCTGCCTTGAAATACAGATCCTAGTCAAAATCGGAAAATGATAGAGAATGCAGATCCTTAGTGTAGTGTTGCAATCCATTAGAAATGAAGCAGTGAAGTGAAAAGCTGAAAAGCTGCTGTACTTTCAAGGAGTCAGTGTCTAACAACACCTGCAGTATTGTAAATGTTGATACAACCCAAATAGTTCCAATGCAATAGCTCTTGTACACCAATGGAGATTACTGGACATGTTAAATAACTTTTACATGGAGCATTTTGAGGCCTGTGGGCATATATCTATATGAGAACAAAACACTTGAAGAAATTAAATTTTGCATGAGTTTTTTTGGAAAAAAAAAAAAAGAAATAAAATCTACTTTTGTCCATATTGAAAAGAGATGATTGCACATTTTCAGCTTGGAGGAAGGCTGTCTTTTATTAATGGCTTAAATATTACCACAAAAATAATCCATTGGTTTCAATTTTATTTACCAATTAAATGCACATACTCCAGTCAAAAAAATATAGATCATTGGGAGAAACAGGTTTTACTTGGATATCTAAAACTAGATTAGAACATCAAATGGTCTTGGTAGAGCCAATAAGATATTTGTTGCCTTCAATTACTAGTTGTAGAGACAATAGTAAAGTGCATCCCTTAAGATCAAGCCTGTAGCTGCCTGTAGCCTGTATTCTATAGGGAACTCTGGCTGATTACTCATTTCTACATTTGCTCTCTTCCTAGCCCAATATTATGTTCACTAAAGAGCAAAAATTTGGAGCTTGAAAGTTATTTCCTTTAAAACTGCAGGAAAAAAATCAGGGAAGGAAAAAATGTGTGTGTTTTTTCTAACACAAGGGAGTTCTCATCCAGGGTAGATACTGCCTTTTTATATAGCTGTGAGAGGGGATATAAAAGTAAAAATGACCCCGTGTAAAGCATGTACATTAATCAAACCCCATGCAACCTGAGCTATGGAAAGAGTAAGAGGAGCAGGGTAAAATGCATTGTATTTCATACTGATCAAAATAAATTGTTCCATGTCTGTTCTGCCAAACTGTACGTGCCAGTTTCTGAAGGCAAAATGAAGTAATGATACTGTAATGAACATATTTAATTTATTTTTCATTTTTCTTATAATCTCCAATCCTTGAAACGCTTTGTTAAACCCCCAAAGCTACATATATAATGAACTTCTGATAGTTGAGGTTACAGACTCGTTCATGCGATGGAGCCAGGGTTCCAGAATGTCTCTATTAATTTTCACAGTAACAGCACTCTACAGCCTTTCCTGCTCTGCTGAACACTCCTAATTTTGATTAATTCAGTTGGCATTTTAACCTGAAGGTGTTGCATATAGGTAAAACCTTACAAAGGGAAGGCCTTGTAAAATCATGGGTCAGGCCTGTTTCCTTGGCTAAGTAGAAAACGACTATGAGAAAGTGAATCAGCTGAATTAGGGGTAGAAAAACAAGCTATATAACCATTATATGTTCACATCATGGTGCATGGTGGTTGGTTGAATCATGTTTGTTTTGATTTGAAACAATATAACTAATAACTGGCTAACTGCTTTAAAAGGCCTGGTTTTTGAAATAAAGGCTCTCCTTTGCACCTGCCTGGGGACTCTGCATCACTACAGACCCTCACCCCAAATGAAGGTATTTAAAAAAAAAGGGGGGGGGGGGGGGGTTGCAAAGTCTTCAAGAGTTTGTTGGTAATATGCCATCCTGGACAAAACTTAATGAATATTATTTATTCATATTTCCTCACTATTCCATCCCTTGCTTTATGCCTACAATAAAGAGACTAATAAAGCTCTAATCTTCAATGGCTTATTTGACAATCTAACAGCCACTGCATACAGGCTGATGACCATGACATTTCACAAATTTTACTTGCATGCACTTCACAGGCTTTAATGGATCTGTCAGTAAGGCTGATTGTGATTCTGGAGCCGATTACTTGGTTAGCCACTGCTCCCTCACCTACAGAAAAAATTCTTATCCAGAAAGCCTGTGTTTCCAAGGGCTGAAGGACAGGACTGTGCAAAAAGAACATGTAAGATCAAGACTCTGTCTTCATCAGGACTCAAATGAGATTAAGAACGTATCAGACTGAGTTACACCAATTTTTCTCATCCTTGTAAACAAGGAAATGCTTCTACTAGAAGCCGGTCCCCCCTGAGACCTCTTCCACTCAAATACCAGTAGCCAGTTGGGAAAAAAGGGCAGATAAATAAAACTAGCTTCACAGGTGTGGTAACACTACCAGTGACAGACCCTGTGACTCCCATTGTGTGACACCTTTGTGGTTCCACAAAGCATAGAAAGCATCAAAGAACAACCTTGAATAATTTCCACAGGGCAGGAGTTCCTCCACTCATCCAAAAAACGTGACACTGCGTTGCCTGTTTCCCTGGTCAAACATGCTTCTTCTTCACCAAACCATTTTAAGAATGTGTTCTGCAAAACCTGAGGCATTTCTTCCACACTACCTCAGCTTTCCAAGGAATGAAGAACAGTTTCTTTTTCCTAGCTCACTCAATTGCATCTGGATACTTCCTAGAAAGTGTAAAAAGAAGTGTCTGTGTCCCCAGCCAACCTCTGAGGACACCTGGTCAGTGCAACTGTTCGGGCATTAGGGTTTCTATTTTGCACGCCTCTGGCCAAATGTTCAAGACAACATACTCATGATGGCACGCTCACAGCTCTTTGCCAGGCTCTAGGATGTCGAGAGGTATAAAGCATGAGCAACTGTGACCAGCTGCACTCTCATCCTACTCCATGGACACCAAAAAATGCAGAACCTGAAACCTAGCAAATGGATGTATTCCAGGGATTTGGATGAAGAAGTGGAATCCTTCTTCACTCCATGAGATTCTTGCATAAAGTAATATTATAGGAAGGTTTTGCAGCACAGATTAATAAAATTAAGTTTGATGAAAGGAAGTGCTAGACTTTGAATAATTTTTTAGATCTGTAACAGCTTGTTAACTAATTATACAACTTTTTATAATAATTGGCTAATTCTTTTTTTAACTCTGATGATAGCACACAAGCAAATTTTATGTGTAGTGGTCACTTGAACAATTCAAATTTAACTTCATTTCATACTGATTTTATTACCTTTTGCTTCCTTTCTCTTGCACGTTTTGATTAATGACAGAACAGCTCCTGCAACCCTATGGTTTTTAAGTTTCTTTTACTGCCTGTTGTGTGAAAGTTCAGCGAGTAAATTACTTGCTTCCTTTTCTATCTCCCTTTATTAATTTGCTACTGAAAAAGAAAGGATATGAAATCAGTCAGAATTTCTCTTCATGAAAGCTGCTCTTAAATCATAAGCCCCTTAGTATTTTGTCACTCTCAATGAGTTTGTTGATTACTATTCTGGTCAGTACTTGGTTAGTATTTCTTTGGAATTCCTCTAGCATGAGTTCAGTGTTAGCAGTATTTCTGTTCTTCAGGATAATGGAAAAATAAAATATCTATAACTGAACTGGTATTCCTAAAGCTAGAGTTAGAGTCAGGGCTAGGGTTTCCTCTCAGAGTGGCATAATAAATGTGAGATGAACACTTGTAGATATTTTTTAGCAAGCCAGCTGTTCCACTCTTCATCGCATCTGGAGGAGAGCCATCCACTCCAGATGGTCACTGCAAATGTCTGTCATCCCAGGTCCTTCTGGCTCTCATTCTTGTTGAAGTTGTGAGAGAGCCATCATAGTTGTGTTCTACTTCTGTCATCTGTGAAGAGGGATTCTATGGCCAGGTTCCATAAACATTGAAATATTGCCACCAATCCACAGTCATCCATAGCAGCCAGAGCTAGTATCCCATGGTCTCTTCAAGTGTAATGGAAGGAAACAGAGGAATTGTCTCTCGTCTAACTTCTCACAGGAATTCATTTTAGGGTAACACATATCAGCTTTAATGGTACCTTTCCCTGTTCATTGCTTATGAAAAGAGTACAGAATATAATCTAAGACTAAATACTTCACCTTCAAACACCTAAATTAAAGCAAATGGGTTCTACCCTTACCTTTCAGACTTCATAGAGAACACATCAAGAGGATTTGGATATCTTCACGTGCAGAATCTAGCCATGTCACAGCCACTGGCATAAGCTCAAATCTGATTCTGCCTACAATAAAAGATGGAAATTGGTGTCCCCATATTTCCTCACGTTTGTGTAGAAGGGACCTGACAAAGTCACTACAGGTGCAATAAAAATTTCAAATCCATCCACACACACCCAGAAGAGTACCAGTAATCAAGCACATACTTTAGATGTTCCAGTTCAGAGTGTATTGTTGCTAAAAAGTAGATGGAGTGGGTTTGCTATCCTGACCTGTGGACTGTAGTAAACCAGCTAAAGGAAGAATTTTGTTCTCCCTGTCAAAGGAAGGAGCAGGCACCTGTTGAAATGCTTATAGCTTAAATCCTCTCATATCTTGACAAAGTAGGCAAAAAGCATTATTTCTATAGCAATGATGCCTACAGGTTCTCGGCAAAATCCAAAGTCCTGGCTATGCTGGACACTGGATAACACCTAGTACCTGTCCCAGTAAGCTCCCCTCACCATCACTCAAATGAGATAACTTCAACCCAGAACATGTGTGGAGGCATTCATGAAGCACCACCTGCAGCCAGTAACAGTGACCAACACACTCAAGTGACGTGGCAGCAAACACAGCTATAGGAACTTTGGATGTCATGCTGTTGACAATATATACACCCAGCTGCCTGGGAATGCATCTCCCAGGAGAATTTGCCTTTCCAGCTTCAGGTTTGCAAGCCCTGTGCCTAAGACTGAGTACATCAACACCTCCCCACCCCACCCTGAAAATCAGTTTGCACTTGAGATTATACAGGTGTGTATGTCTGTGCAGGTCCTGCCCTGAGAAAGTGCCTTAGGTGAAGTAGAAAGAAGCAATGAAATGCATCCCCTCTTACTTTTCTGTTATTGTAAATAAAGTTCCCATGTCCCCATTTACTTCTTTAACATAAATGATAATTTTAGCAAACGGCATGGACATATTCACAGTGGCATAAAATGACATGCATGTGTTGTGTGTTGGAAAGAAAGCATTTTCAGAGTTAGAAAGTCATCATCAGCATATGTACATATTCAGTATTTGCAACACACCCTGTGGTACTCTGCTGAAAGCCACCAGCAGCATGGAAAGCATTCTGAACGCGGGTTACAACCCCAGAAAGATTTCTCCTTGCTGGAGAATTACCCAGCTACATTCAGGGACGCAGAAGATCTTTAAATTTCTTTATTGCAATAGAGTCCAACACTGCTGATTTAATTAATCTCACAAGCACTCTTCCTAGTCACAAGCGTTACTTGTTTCTTCATCAAATAAATGAGACACAGTTCAGGTGCTGCAGAACCAGAGACTCCTCATCCCTACATGGATTCTTAAGCATCCCCTTGCTCATAGCTTATGAGTATTTGGGTGTTTCATTTTCTTACTTCTGACACCTGTGGCAAGGGAGACAAAGAGCCACACAGACTAGCAGGCACTCCAAAACTCATTTATTTTTGTTTTAAAGAAAGAAAATATTGGAAGAACTATGCAAAAGCTTAAAAAACAAGTGCCATCTTTCCAATACAATCTTTTATTTTTCAGATGGTGTGGCACACATTCAAGGATGGATAAAGAAGGAATGAGGAGATGCTCTGTGATGAATAAAGGCATCAAATCAGTTCGCAAACACAAAAACTGGATCATTTTCAAAAAAGTCAGGTGCACAGTGAGTGGAAGCTCTTCCAAGTCTCATGCTCATACAGCAGCCAACAGATGTTGTACATCCCTGTCTGAGCAGCCAGCTGTCTTCTCATCAGTATTAAGTGTTCCGTTGACATTAAAGGGACAGACAGAATTAAATCTGAGAGCTCAGAAACACAAACAGCTTTTCTGACGCTTGCTATGTCTACAAATTATTCTGCATGGTTCTTTTTTTTCCTCAACAAAGGTATTAATGAACATTTTGAAAATGAGTGTGATGGTTTTGGTATTAGCCAAAACTATCACAGAGAAGACTCATGAGAAGAGCAGCCATGGACACCTATTAGATCAGTAATAATATATAAATACTCTCCAGCAATAAATGCAGGAAATATATGAAATATATGAAAATATGAAATATATGAAAACAACATCATAAAGTTTCCAAAGATTAGTTTAAAAAATACAGGAAAGAGACAGAAATGCTAAAGACCTTTGAATGCAGTGCTGTTAATGTCTTCCCAATCCTGGGTTTTCTTACCTGTTTTGTAAAGAAGTTACAGATTTGCAGACTGTCTGACAGTTCAAAAAATGACACCACTCTTACATAACAGAGAGAAAGATAGAGACAGAGATATTATTTGGTACAATACTTGTCATAGATCAAACATCTACTATGTCAGTAGATATCCACTCTTGACTCCACCCTGACTTGGGTGGAAAAGCCAGATATTTGTCCTGCTTTTCCTTCCCTGGATGTCTTTGCCACCCAAGGAAGGCCTAGATACTTGAGAAAGGAGTGGGCAGCAATGTCCTCTGCCAGGTGCCCAGATGTGGGCAATCAATGACTATTAATACAGGATTTTCCTTCTAGTGACCTGAACCATGGCTTTGATCTCAAGGTCAAAAAAAAAAAAAAATTGAAGTTGTACATTAAAGAGCTTACAATGTCTTTGCAAATGTAAGTATATACTTATTTTTAAGAAATTAAATGAACCACTCTCAGTTTCTTCACCCTGAACTAAATCAGTAGATTGACTTTCAGATTATTAGGCTAAATTTTAAATGACAAGAGTTAGGCAAAGAGAATTTCAGCATTTAAATTTTTGCTTCAAAACTTCTTTCATTTTATATTAAGGAGGGAAAATAGGCTAAGAGATGATGAGTGCTTCTGATGGCAGAGAAGCTCTGGGAGTAACATGTTGTAGCACAAAAGGTGCTGAGGTGTTGGAGCAAAAACTCAGTAAATTTAAGAGATTTGGATATTTGAAATTTAAGAGAGTTTATCTGGATACCAGTATCTTAGTCAGATGCTACAGTTTTTCTCTAGCAAGATAAAAAAGACTAACACATTTGTGACTAATACAGATAAGTTTCTGGTGCTGAGTTCCACATCCTCTATAAATTCTTTATTCTCATCTTTGTCCTGGTAACAAAAACATGGATGGCATCTGAACACATACTGTACTGCTGGTCATTAGGTGAGAAAATATAGAGAAATTTAAAGAAATATATTTAGAGAAAATAATGTAGAGACCATTACTTTTCAGCACAAAGTTTCCAAAATATTTGACAGTGGATATTCCTAACCCTTCCTACCTTGCAAGACTTCTTTGTATTTACCTTACCTTGCACACCTTGAAACCACCTGTGGAGAGCCAGAGATGAGCAAAAAACCTAGAAATAGAGAGGGTTCCTTTCTTTATTCTATAGCCAGCAGCTTAGGGACTTGCTGAGTTAAACCTTACCATATTATATAACATCTCCTGCCCTTCCATTTGTTTCTTTCAGGTCTTTTCCATAAGTTTGTCTTTGAACTCCACACATTTGTTCTCTGCTCTTTTTTCTTGCTCATCAAATACATCCTTGTCTTAATTTTCAAAAACTTCTTTAGCATGTTGGCATTGTGTTGTTATTCCTCAGTCTCCATAAAGATGCTGATTCCAGCCAATAATTGATCATGTGTTGCATTTCTCAATGCATCCCTTTGGCACTTCCTCCTTCAGCCATCACATTATGAGTGAAGGATGCCACAAGCACAAGTGAATGTGTTGTGCTTTTCAAAGCTTTCCAGCAAAAATCTTGAAACTCTTATGCTGCAGGAGTGCTGGAAGTATACTCTCCTCCCCATGATGACCATTAATGACTTCTTGATTCTCTGTATTTTCCTGACTGCTTGTTTGCACCCACTCAAGTGTTGCCTGAGGTTATAAACTTGATGAACAATCAGAAGAATTGTGCTGTAAGTGATTACAAAGGGTAAAGAGAAGAAATATTTTGTTGAGTATACAGTGATATATATGGGTTACAAAAGATGAAACACTTCTCTTTCAAGATCTCTTATAAGTAAGAAAAGGAAGCAGATTCATAGCACTGCAGCTTGTCAGGGTCCTCTGTGTTTGCATGAACAGTGAGCTGTGCATCAGTCACTTTTCTCACCTTGAAAATGTAAGAGGCTCAGAAGTCCAGGCCCAGAAAATTGTGCAGGAATCTAATAATTTATATAAAGGTATGCTGTAAAGTATTCAAGATGATCCCTCAGTCCCTAAAATCCAGCACTGACAGCTACTATTTTTGTGGAGAAACATTTCTGTGGCACGCTGCCAAGGGACAGTGAGAGTCTTTCAGAAGCACATTTTTGCCCACAGCAGATGGAAGTAGCAGCCTTTAGTTGCAAACAGAATCCTAACAACAGCAAGAAAGGGCAAGAACTTGTAAAAACAGTGGCACAGAAAAAGCTGATGATGTTTTCAAGGCAGATGTGTACCACAAATACCTTGTGAAGGGAATGTGCAATGAGCAGTGAGGGATCAAGAACCTTCTCATGAAGTGCAAGTTAATTACCTATATATGCTCCTATATTAACTGATGGTATCTGTTCTTAATATACTCTGTTAAGTATTTGTGTGTTCACACATTTTATGTTGAATAGTATGAACATACTGTATTCACAGAAATGTTCTGTACTCGTGTTCTACAGTGAAAATTCATTAGTAGTTGAACGCTTGTAATTCTTGTGCAATATACCAAAAAGATTTGTAACTTTGTAAATGAAGTCTACAGACAAAGAGATAAAAATAAGCTCCGATAATGTCATTGTAGGTGTGTTTGGTTTTTTTTTTTAACCTTTTTAACCTTTTGAGTAGAGGGTAAGCAAAAAGAGAAACACATGATGAACATGACCTTTCTCTTACAAACAAGTGAGCTATAGATGTTAATGCTGGAGCTATAAAATTTTGTTTTAGCCTTCCTTATATGTTCCATATATAGTCCATGTGTATGTAGTGCCAGTGTCCTCCTGCCATAACTTAGCAGTCGATAGTGTTTACTGTGCAGAGATATCCAGCCACTCTTACCAGAGAGCCCTGAGCCCTACAGCTCCTGCCCATAGCCCCACACATGAGAGACCATGGCCATGAGAGTAAGAAGGCCTGGCAGAGAGGCTCTGAACAGAAGAGACTCTCTGGCTGCCCAGGAGGACTTTGATACCATGTCTACATCCTTCTTGTGTCTACCATGTATAATGAGCAAGTATACAAGCAGATTTTGGGAAATTCAAGGAGGTGTGCCCCAAAGGATGCATTACACCCAGTTGTTCCAACCATCTGGTGTGTTTCTGGCTAGGCAAACACAATCACAGTTTCCCCCTGCCAACACAGTTACCAGAGAGATGTGTGTGATTATTCTGTCTTTGGGGAACCCTGGGCATCTTGGGATGTACAAAATAGACTTGTCAAAGTTTAAGAAGTATCTTAGCAGCAGCACAACTCGGTCTTTGACAGACAGGCCTGGTAGGTGTCAAATTTAGGATGAGCTCTCCAGGCCCCAATAACTCAAAGGACTTGATCTCCATTGCTTGAAATCGAACTTGAGATATGTAGCTCACAGGCAGTCACCTACAATTAATATCTAAATTTAGATGTCTACAATCTGGAGCTGAATTACACTCCGTATTTCCCATTACAGCTCAGGACCTGGCAAAAATACTCTGTCAGAAGCATCTTCTGAAACTCTTTGACCTCCTTTATTCCCATTTTTTTCCTGCTACTCTGAAGCAGTCCTCACACACCTCCACAATTAGGTCAACTTTGTTGTCTGTCACTCTGACCTCCAATTCTGAGCCTTTTTACTCACAGTGAATGGTCTAAGTGTCTCTTTTACAAAAAGACATGAGACTTTAAAAGCCCAGAAAAAAGCAAAAATTTTATCTCCAGACCCCCCACACATTAAAAGTCCATAGGTTAATGGATCAATAGGTGTCCTTTGCATCTTTGAGATCCTAAAAGAATAGTTAAGGATAATCTTACAACTGAACAAGACTGGGAAGCTTAATGCCCTCAAGCAACATGTATTTTGGATTGGATTTTGGCTCAACAGGGGAAAAAGCACAGGAGAAGAGCACGCTGACAGGATATGTTTGAGCAGGAAAAATTCAGAAACACAACACAAAAACTAATAACCCCAAGCACCAGTTAAACCTGACAAACAGGTCTTGATATTACTCAGCAATATTTTTGTCTTGAAACAATGTGATGCTTTTGAAAAGTAACAGTCACTTTCGCATTCCCAATGAACTGCAACAGGCCAGAAGCTTCAATAAACTTAAACTAAGAGGGAGGGAAATGGGACCCCCTCTACGAAAGGAAAGACCCGAGGTCTCAGCCTTGACCTACAGGTATCAGTAGGATAGTTAAGCTCAAACCTGCAGTACTTCTTTTGCTCTTGTGAATTTGATAAAAGTGCTTTTGAACCTGATAAACATGGAGTGGATTAAGACTGTGTCTGCACAGCTGCAAATGAATCACATTTTATCTCAAAAGAAGGCATTCAGTTTGCTGATTTTCCTAACCAGCTAACTCCTGTCTGCTCTAAAGCATTACAAAAGAGCTCTTACAGAAAAAACAAGAGTGATTAATTTTCAATTCCCAATGGTTTTCCTCCCCATTACACAGTTTCCTTGTACAGACAGTTCTAAATGCCTGAGCAGAAGGGGCAGTCTGATAAATCCTTTTTGGGTTATTACAGCCTTAAAATGTTCCACTCCAGTTACCAGAATAGAGTCAGGACCAGTTACTAGATGCCTCAGGGAGGTAATGCTTTGCAAGGGGAAACTTTCTGATTCTTGTGACAGATGAGCTGATAAGAGGCTGGACAAGGTGTGCAAGTGACAGCAATAGAAGGTGGATGCTTGCTATGCCAGTATATCTCAGAGAACAGATGGAGCTTTTACTGAGTAAAATGTATATTTTACTACTCCCTATGAATGGATCAAATAAGTTTAGCAATAATCTGGTTTCCATATAATGGGAGAAAGCCTTCATGGCCACTCAGAAGGCACTGTCTTAAAAAACTTTTTTACAGCAGGTAACTCATCAGCTGACAACTGGACTTAAGGCATCTTACAGACTTGGTCCTCTGTTGTTACCAGTTGCAGAAACTGCTCACCTGTGACACACGCAGTATTGTTTGGGATGCTCAGCAATCTGGTCAAAGTGTGGGAGGCTCAGTGTCCAGCTATGGTGCCTTTCCCTCACATTCAGCATAGTGCTGGGATCCACTTTACAAAAGAAAACACACAGCGGGGATCAAAGTGGGCTCTACAGTGGGACAAAGAAGTACCCAAGAGAAAAGAATGGGGAGAGTAGGGATGCAACGTTAGGGGTGCTAGCCTGAGGGAATGGGATGTATCACTAAAGAATGGGGAAGGTAAGAACAATGTCCTGGAATTCTTATTTGCAGAGTGGGGGTAGCTGAAGAGGGGGCACTCCTTTCCCTGAATGGTGTTGAAGAGGTGGGTTAGTGTGATAGGAGAGCAGCCAACACTGCAGGCAGAAGATGATGCAAGTGATATTCCACCCTCACTGGAGCTCTGCATCCCCTGCTGGGATTTGGCTACCAAAGACACTCCAGTCATCATTCTGTCACAGTTTCCCCCACCACAGTACCAGGGCTTGGCATGGTTATTCCTTGCTAAGGAATAACCAAGTTTCACCACACACATCCCCTTCCATCCATCAGGATCCTGCCTGGGTGGATTTTGAGGAAGTGCAGGCTGCATCTGCCTGACTGCCAGCAGCAGGAGCTGCTTCTTCTTGCACAGGGAGAATGGGAGCAGAAGATCACTGTGGACAGCCTCAGTACCTGGCAGGGGGGCTGGGGCCAGCTGACACCGAGTGCTGAGCCACAGTACAGCTGGCAAGGGAAGGGGCTGAGAGTGGACAGGCGTGGAGGGAAAGCTCTGGAGCTAGGGAGCACAAGCAGGATGTCATCAGGGCAGTGAGACTTTCCCCTAACTGGATACTCGCTAAGAGTTTAGTCTTAATTTAATCTGGCAGTGAGACTTGGGCTTGATGGAAGACACTGGAAGATGATGGGAGAGTGCAGGAGGGGTGGGTCAGTAGAGTGGTCACCCTGGCATGGGCTGTCTGAACTCTTATTGTGAACCTAGAGGAGACAGCAGGAGCTCAGGGCAGAAGGAACACCTGCCTCCCTTCCTCCCTGGCCATGCATCCTCTTTCCTGACACATGACATTTGGCAGACCTAGTCCTGGAGAGCCACTCATCAAGGCTCTCCTATCCACACCCTCACACAAAATCCTCTCCCATTCTCATCTCTACTGCTCCTTCATTAATTACTCTTCATGAAAATGTGCTAGTAGGAGAACCAGATTCATTGATGTGATGTGCACTTCTGGAAGGGTATTAAGAGTAATGAAGGATAGAAAATGGAAGTGGCAGGGATTGAAAAGTTTACTTCGCACAAAAAGATGAGGTTCTTTATGGAAAACCATTTGCCAAATGAAGTAATTTTGTATTGCCACATGTAATTTGGGGCTTGTCCCAACTAAAATAGGTCCTATTTTAATTATTGTGATAGAACTAAAGCAATGTAGTTTCCCTGCTGTCTCAACTTCTGATATGTTAAGTCTATAGCCGTATTTGTATAAAGGTGCTTCTATACTGGGATACCTAGTCCCATACATCAAGGAAAATCATCATTTGGATGTGTCATCTTTATAACAACATAGTTATATCCACCTTCTTATCCTATTTTAGCTTTTATTTTTACATTACCTTCTCCTCCCACAATGGGATTAATTATCCCAGTAGAAGTTGCAGAGCTGGCCTTGACATGAAGAAAATGAATTGTAGCTGCCCATACACTTATACAGCTGTGGCAATCACAGGAAGTAATAATGTATGTGCATATATGCTGACTTTGAAGTAAAAGATTTAGTTCAGTTTAGTTGGATTTAGTAACCAAAACCAGGGTACATGTGTTTAATTCTAACACCTGTAAATTGAAGCGCAGGCATGTTAAGGACTAAAATATATTTTCTATATATGAGAGCTCAGGAATATGTAATAGGAACAGCTCTCACAGGGAGGAAAGAGAACTACAGCTTTTTTCTGCATGCAACAAGATTATGTGCAACTCCAGAAGCAACTGGAGGCAGACATCACCCGTGGCATTACAGCAGCCTGAATTACCTGACTGCAAATGCAAGCCTTAGGGGCTGCAGGGGAAGCAACTATAGAGACTTCAGAGAAACCTGGGGACACAGCTGCTAAAGTTCATATGCTGGATCTGTGAGATAATTAGCAACACATTACAGCGGGGAAAAAAAGGAAGCAAGATCCCTGAAAGAGGAACTTTTCAGTGTTCAAATCCCTTTGTGAATACAGCATGTAGCCTTCCTCCAGCAGTCATGTTCAATATGCACTATGATTTTCCAAGACTGAATTGAGCTGTATCACTTAAGGTAAAACAAATTTATTTTTTACAAATCTGTCCATCATTCTGAGTATTCATGTCTCTCTTAAATGCACATAAAACTGAGTTTTGAGCAAGGGGCTGACATTCGTATATGTACAATGGGTAAGACAATACTCAGGCAAAGCCTTCAGGCTCAGCTACAACACAACTAAAATAAATCATGTCTAAATGACATTACTGAACAGTAAAACAGTTATATAAATGGTGTATTTCATAATAGCAGTGTTCTAAATTGTGTAAGTTAACGGACTTGGCAATTGTTACCTTCTGCCACCAAAGAACAGGATAAAGCAGTTTTTTTAAAAAACCTGTGTAACTCCCCAGTATCAACTTTCTGAGAGTCACTTTATTCCCTGTTGGAAAAAGGCCATTTGTTTTAACATTTTGGTTGTCGCTTAAGAGGTTTTACATAATTGTTTGCACTAGATATCAGGAACTTGTTTGCAGAATTTGTGTGAGCCCAAAAATCCTCTTCACTCCTATTGCACTACATAGATCATTCTTATTGCCTGCTCTAAGGAGAGTACAAACTCTTTGTTGCTTCCTTCATGGTTATTTTTTTCACCATTAACACTCAGCAAAAAGAGTGTTCACTTTGGGTAAAGCAAAAATTACCCAGTGAAGCACAGGACTTCACAAATATTATTAGACTATGTCTAGAAGTGATAATATCTGTACTGCCCTGGTAAGAATATGAAGAATCACAGAAGATGTAGGGAGAAACTTTTAACACAGTTTTTAATCAGGTGTGGGTATGTTTCTTTCCATATAGTTTTATTTTCCTTCTTCAGCCCATACACTGTTTAGTAAACTCTATAGGGAAACCAAAGCCATGTTGATGTGTTCTTGTAACAGCTTGTTGTCAATTGCTTGCTGCTATCCTTTCTCTTGAATATAAAAATGCACAAAATGAAGTGACAGAAATAATTACTCTAGCTTTAGGTGTTCCTAGTTTCTTTCCGGCCTGGGGAGACATCAAACTAATAAACCAAAATTTACACCATACAGCCACAGTTTTTCCTGTACTAACATAAACATATTAGTGGTGTAAAACATGCTCATTCCACTCAATTTAATGACAATAAATACCACTACTAATAACACCAGCAGGATTGGCCCTCTTTTTGTCAGAACACCTATACAATTTTTGCCTTCTCCATTACCATTATCAATCCTAACAGCTGCAATTTAGCCAGGTAATCATTCAAATGAAATTAAGATTTCCTTTATCTTTTTCAGAACATAAAGTGGTTCCAGATTCCCATTTCAACAACAAAGAAATCCTTGGTCGCCTTTTAAGGACAGTTTCAATTAGAGCCACTTATTACTTCTGAGTTCTTCCATTACATTTCTCTACACGTATGCTTAAACTTCCTATTGCAATTATTAATATGCCTGTGGTGACAGGGATATGCTTGTAATATTTATGATACTTAATGGTGATTCCAGTACAAGCTGTCAATTTTTTGAGTGGAGAGAATGCAATCAAAGGCTGTTGCAAGCTCTGCTATTGACACCTGCTGTCCACCTTCACCTTGGAATGGCTTCAGTAGGCAGGGTTGGGCAACAGTTACCAAATGGATGCATAGGACTGACCCGCTGAGTGGGTAGAAAGCAATCAGAAGCAAAGAGCCAAGATGGTGTGAATGGAGATTCATCAGGAACCTGCAGAAGAAAGATGGTCCTGAATGGTCACTATTCTGGGGTCTCCACCTAGGGACACCTAGCTTACAGTCCATCCCTCACCATACCGTTCCCAGCAAGCACCAGCTGTCAGTGACTGCTGCCATCAAAAGTCAAACCTCCCAGCTCTTGGCTATCTTGAGAGCAGTAGGACATTCTCAGGCTGGCTACTGATGCCTCCTTCTTTGTGTAGCAGGGGAGGTACATTGCCGTAGTTAATCCGCTAACGAGAAGGGTATGCTGCCATGACAGTGCAGCTAGGGAGGGGTTAAAATGCTGGAACTCAAGGTTGAGATCAAGAGCTAGGGAAGGAGGGACAAGACTCTGAGAAAGAGGTAAGAGCCAGCAACAGGGCAACAGGCAATGAAGCCAGAATGATTTTGACAAAGAGGGAAATGGAACTCTGCAGGCTCATTCCTCCTTTCATATAAGAGGGACAAACAGAGAAAGTGACAGAACTGTCAGAACAGAAAGCTCAATTTTAAAAAAATGGACAAGCACAGTAGATAACCTGAAGAAGGAAGTGCCTCTTACTTTCTCTCTACCTCTTTGGTGGGAGTGTGAACTTTTGCCTCTTACCCCTCCTACCTTCTGTAGTTCTGTTAAAGACCCTTTTCCCCTTCCTTATCTGCTGGTTAAGTCGTTGCTCCACTCAGAGATGGCACCAGAAGTTATGGATTTGTACCGTACAAGGTATGGAGATGGCAGCCAGCACTACACCAGAAGAAGGTACCTTGAGTTAGACACAGAGCAGTAGAATGTCAGAGGAATGGCAAGGTGTTTTGCTCAAAAGTTTTACACTCCTATTGTTACACAAAGTTGTTGTGCACAACAAAGTCGTGCCTAAGAAGCTGAAGAACTGTGGCATAGGAGAAGCCCACAGATATCCTTAGGTTTTCCTCTACACACAAATTGAGTACTGGGTCCCCCACAAACAACATCTGAGGGGCCTGCAGCATCAGAACAACTCCCTTCCATCTCTGCTACTAAGGAAACTAGAGATTTCAGCAAAAAGCATTACAATTGTATCTTTCTTCCTCTCTCCTTTGTTGGGCACAAGACATGTTTTTGGTCAGGACACCTGATGGGATGAAAAAAAAATCTGCATTATTCTTCCCCCCTCTCTCTTCCAGACATTAAGTCAGTGCTGGAGTTACAGGAATCTACACATTCATTATTCTTCCAGTAAGAATCAAAACATGAGTGTATGAAATGCAGTGTTCAACATTTTTTTCCCGGGTTAAAATTCATGTGCAAACTAAATTCGATTGTCTGTTTAATCTGTCTTTTGGACCACCACTCAGACAATCAGAAGGTGAAAAAGCATTACTTGTGCTGACTGAATGAAGGGAAAATTTCACTGACTTGGTATTGGCTTTAAAATCATACCAGATACCGGGACCTACCGAAGAGCAACTTTTCAATAAACGAGTTAATACTTGACAGTGAAGTCATCAGGTATTCAAGGTCCTGCCCTGGACCATGAGTTACTGATCAACCTGGGTCACTAAAACTTCAGCTTGTCTGTCTTGTACTTTGCAGACAGCATAGCTGTTTTAAGCAATGCTTCTGAATCTGAAAGACATAAATATCTTGTGCTTGGGTTTGGTCTAGGTAACACTAGCAAGTCTGTTTGACCATAGATTATATATAACACAAGGCAGTAAAGGAAAATATTGTCCATCTTCACTCCTTCAAAATATTAATTGAAACATTGACATTTACTGCCAGTTAGACTACAAGCTTTTATGAGTTAATAACAACAATCTTTCGTTAAATACCCAGGAGCCCAGAGCAGAAATTACAGCTGTTTTGAGCTTTAAAAAAATGTTTCAGATTTCTCATGCATATAATCTTCTTAAGTTTCTCCAGGGTGATGCTACATTTTGATTCATTGTGTAGATTAAGCAGGTGCTGTAGGACCAGAGGTGAACTTCCCATGATAGTTTGACCTGCTCTGTTGTGTTTTAAAGGAAATAATAATGGACTGCTTCTATAAAATGACAGGATCACACATGTCAACCAGACTACAGCACTAAGGGCTACATCGGGTCTTTCCTTAACCACCTCCAGGGATGGTGATTCCAGCCTGGGCAGCCCATACCAAGGTCTAATCACCCTTCCTGTGATGAGATCCTTCTGATGTACAACCTACATCTCCCCTGGCCCAGTGTAAGACTATATCCTCTTATCCTGTCACTGGTTACCCGGGAGAAGAGGCTGACCTGGCTACAACCTCCTTTCAGATAATTGTAAAGTGGTTAAGGTCTCTCTTGAGCATCCTTTTCTCCAGGTTAAACAATGCCAGCTTCCTCACCTGCTCCTCACAGAATTAGGGTTCCAGATCAGCTTTGTTTCCTGTCTGTGGACTTGCTCCATCACCTCAAGCGTCCTCTGTGGATTGAGGAGCCCAGAACTGGACACAGTACTTGAGCTGTGGCCTCACCAGCGGAGTACAGGCCAAGTACAGCGGAGTATAGGGGAAAATGATGTATCTGAGCAAGAAATAGCACCTCTAGAAGCAAATCACACTTGTAAATGAGGAGTTTTCTCTGAAACACCTGGCGAGGTGAGGGTATAAACGCCGGCAGCGTGTTAAATTCCTGGGAGTTTATAAGAACTGCCAATTAAAGGGCAGAGAAGACAGCCCCAAAGCGCCGTGACGGCCGGGCCAGACTCTCCAAGCTCTCCCCTCCCGGGCCGAGCCGGGCCCTAGCACACAACCTTCCGCCGCGGCCCCGCCCGCCGGTGGCTGCGCGGGGCGCGGGCAGCCCGCGGGGAGGCGCGGAGCGGAGCCAGGAGGGCGCGCCCGCCCGCGGAGCCCGGCCCGGCCCCGCCGGCGCGGAGCGGAGCGGAGGCGGAAGCCGTGCCGATGAGTTGTGCGCGCTGGGCAGCGCGAGTGCGGAGCCCCGCGCTGTGCCGAGGTAAGAGCGGAGCGGCCCTGCGCTGTCTCTCGCGAGGATGCGGGGACGGGGCGCCGTCATCGCCCTGGCCGCACTGGCCGTGGCCCTCTGGCTGCTGCCTGACGAAGGCACAAACCTCCGAGCGCCGGCCCGGGAGGGAGGCGGGGGTGGGCAGCCGGGCCGGTGCGTGCTCCCCTCGGAAGGAAAGGTCGCCGGGCAGGGCAGCCCCGCCGGGGGCTGGGCCGAGGCGGGAGGGAGGCGGGGGCGGCCTCGTGACGCTCCTGCCGGAGAGCAAAACCAAAGCGAAGGGGCGGCAGCGGGGCCCAGCACGATGCAGCCCACCCCCGCCTGCCGCGGGGGCCGGCCGGGCCGCTCACCTGCCCCGCGGAGGGACGGCCGGGGGCGGGGGAAGCGCTCACAGACCCGACCCCCAGCACCGCCGCAGGGTCTGCCAAGAGCGGCGGTTGCCGGGTCCCCGCGGGCCTGCGGGCGGTGCCGGCTGCGGCGCGGCTGTAGTGGCGGCCTGCAGGGGCAGCGCTGCCGCGCGTGTGTGCGCCGGTGCGGGGTGAAGCCCGCCCGCCCCGGCCTGGGTGACACGGCGGCCAGCGCGCAGCAATGTCGCTGCCCGCGCTGGCGCGGCGCGGCCCGGCACGGCGGTGCGTGGGGGTGAGGTAGGCGCCGAGCGGAGCTGCAGCGCCCTGTGTGTGTGTGTGCGTGTGTGCAGGGATCGCGCTCCACTGCGGCGGGAAGGGAGGGAGGAGGAGGAAGGGAGGGAGGCAGGCGCACTGTGATGAGCAGAGCCTCCAAGTCCAGCCAGCGCCGTCGTCCTGTCGCTCCCAGCGGAGCGGCAGCGCACGGATGACTGCCTGAGTGAGGGGGAGGAGGGGACCGCGGCTCTGCGCCGGGTGCCTGCTTGTTTATTTTTTTATTTATCATCATCGTTTTTGGAGGGGGCGAGTAAAGGGAAGAGGTTTTTTCTTTTTTTTTTTTTTCTTTTTTTTTTTTTTTTTTGCCACCTCACCACCCCTCTTGTTGCAGGTGCCCGCAGCGCAAAGCGGCGCCTGGAAAGTTTTGTTTGCGTGCGTGCGTGCGTGCTGCGAGCGGCGGCGGCCCGGGATGCGGGTGCCGGGGCCCGGCTCTCCGCCGCTTCCCGCCGCACCGCGCTTGCCGGGGCTGGCGTAGACGCCCCCTGGGAGAGCCGCGTGCGGGCATTAAACCCCCTCCCTCCTCCCCGCCGCCCTCCTCCGCCCCCTCCGTCCCTCCCTCTCTCCCTCCCTCCCTCCTTCCCTCTCCCCGGTGCGCGGCCATTGCAGTGACCCCGGCCGGCCAAGGATGATTACGAACACGCGGGGCTTCCTGTGGTCGGATCTGGAGACGCGGGCGCTGCTGGAGATCTGGGGCGAGGCGGACGTGCAGTCTGCGCTGGACGGCAACTTTCGGAACAGCCATGTGTACCGGGACGTGGCGTGCCGCCTTGCCGAGCTGGGCTTCGAGCGCACCCCCGAGCAGTGCCGCATCCGCATCAAGGGCCTCAAGCGGCAGTACTACCAGGCCCGGGACGGGCTGAAGAAGAACGGGCACGCCCGCAAGATATGCAAGTACTACGACGAGATGGACCGGATCCTCAGCTGCCGGGGGGGGCCCGAGGGCGCCCCCGAGCCTCTGGCCCCGCCGCCCGACGGCGCCCAGCCGCCCGCGGGCCCGCTGGCCGCGCCGCCCACGCCGGGCACGCCGCATAACAGCCGCGAGCTGGACGCCGAACTGGACGAGGACGCCGGGCCGGAGTCCCCCCGCGACAACTTCACCGAGGATTCCGGCGAGTGCTCTTCCTACGCCGACCATCCCATCAAGGTGGAGTGCCCGTCCTTCGCCATCCCTGTGCCGCCTGGTGACGGTGAGTAGCCGCCGGGCTCCCGGCTCCGGGGCGACCTCCCCTCACCCCGCGCGCTCTCGCGGCCCGACTGTCGGCGCTTCCCGCAGCGAGCGCGCTTCTGAGCGCCTTTTGCCTTATCCTGCTGCCGTCTGCCCCGTCCTTCGTGCTTCGAAACCCGCCCGTGCCTCCCCCCACTCTTGCACCTTGCGCTTCCCGTGAACTGGGGAGCCCGGAAGGGGAGCGGGCTGCTTCGGGTGCTGGAAATGCTGCGTACCGGGGAGGGGGAGATGCTGCGGACAGGGACTCTAGTGAGTTTTTATCGGTATTTATCAATGGGAAACCCGTGGAAAACTAGCGCAGAGATTATCGAGACGAAGTGTCAGGTAGCATTGTACAAGAAAATAAGCATCCTTCTCGCTGGAGGATTTTCCTGTTCCCTGCAGACTGGGTGCAGTTTTGCTAATCGGTATTAAAACGATGATGACGATAATACCTGAAAAATCTGCTTATTGTTGCAGATGGGCCAGAAAGCTAGGGGAGAGCTTTTACATAATAAATTGCATGGGTTGTTTCAGAAACACTGCTTCTAACTTTATCGGGCTTGTTTGTTGGACAGAAACAGCACTTCGATGAAGCCTGCCCTTTCCCTGCGCCTTCTTTACCCTCCACATTTGTATTATGGAGGTGCAAGGGAAATGTCGCTTGTTTGTTTTCAGTCTAGGGTTTCAATGCAGGGTTTTTAATACAAACATGAACCTGTCTTCAGAAGTTGACATCACTTAGGAATCAGCCAATTGGTTGACGTTTAAGCAACCTTCTTTTTACATTTAAACCCCATCAAAGAGTTGTTTACACTAATGTTCTTTTGAAATGCAAATCTACAATGCCAACAGACTGAAACTCAATTTAGATTAATGTAATTACCTGCAATACACGAATGAGGCTATACTATTTAATAACCTTCACTTAAACCTTTTTAGAAGATGAAAAAGACTCCTATTGTTGAAGTTTAGTACTACAATATTTAAAAAATGCCTCTGATTTTTCTGGTACCCCTGCAACTTGGTAGAAGTTTGTGGGTTTGCATTAGTACCCTGAAAGAAAAATATCTCAGATAAATACAGCTCACACTGAGAAGGTATATCCTACTGCTTTGTGAGATGTTAGGTCAGATCTTATAGGTAGTTTTTTTGCTGCTTTCCTCTTTGAAAATTGTTTTCCATTAGAAAAATGATTGATTCTTTCCTTGCTTTAGGCTTTAAAGAAGTCAATGCTCCAACTATTACCCCACCTCTCAATCAGCCCAAAAGATCAAAAAAAAGACATACAAATTTGACATTGGATAAAATGATGGAAAAGTTCCTGCAGCAGAGCATGGATACAGATGAGAAATTTTACAGATTCGAAGAGCAGAGGCTCAAAATTGAGGACAAGCGTCGGGAAGCTGAGCATGCTCGAGAACTCCAGATGTTACAGATGTTGGGACAGATGTTGGCTGGAATTTCTTCTACAGTATCGCAAAGGTCACAGTCTATGCCAGCAAGTCCACCTCGGAGAGCAAACCATCGTTCATATGCGGATAACTTTAATTATAATGCTATGACAGCAACACTTTCTCCACCGATAGGTACTTCCTTCTACAGCATAAATAAAAGCTAGGATACTTTTAAAAACTTCTGTGTGAAAGCACTGGTAGTGAGCAGCTTTTGAAAATAAAAGCTAATTGGAATTATTTAATACTGTGGTGAGGGTGTTTGTCTGATGTCAAATGAAATGAAGTCATTATTCATACCATTGTACTGATTATTTAATACAGGTACATTAGTTATTACAAATTTTAGCAAAATCCTACCTTTTGAACCCTGTTAACCTTGGGAACTTCTTTCTACATTCATGTCTCTGTACAGTGAAGTTAGGAGAAGTTTTATATGTACAAGGCAAGTAGGAGAGTTGCTGAAAGCAATCTGGAGGCATTGCTTACTTTGTAGCAGAAATTTTGCTGCTGTTCCACTTGAAGTTATCAAGCATAATCCAGTATATGAAGTTAAGGCTGTGCATGTGTTTTTTCAGGGTTGGAAAAAGAGTGGAATTTTGCCTACATGAAGTAAGTCAGATGTTAAGGTCTAGCTTCTTGAAAATAAATTTCTTTACAGCAAAATTCTGAATCCTATCAATTAAACATTGTATTATTGTAGTAGACAAAATAGAAGATGAAAATATTTGCTTATTTTTTTTCTACACCAGCTCTTTATAAATTTTATGGGCATCTGAATTTACTTTAAAGGAAAAGGCAGAGCAGTATCTCAAGAATTGGTATTTATGTGCAAACTCTTCCTTCTGTACCTCATGTGTGGGCCAGAAGCTGATGGTAGCAATCATTAACAAACTTCTTGGGATCTGTGTGCCTGTAGCATTTATCTTTACCATGGTCTCCTTGTACATGGAGGTAGACTGCATGGGCAGGAGGGATACTCCATCAGTGCTGGAACTAGAGTCAAATAGGGGCTTAGTGATTGTAGCCTGCAGTGTGGAAATGAAACAAGTCTTATTCTGTTGTAATTCTGAATTTCACTCTGCCTGGAAGAAAAAACATGTAGTTTGAAAAGAGAGAAAAAAAAAGAAACCACTCAGTTTTGGATAATAATCTGGCATGCCAGATCCTAAAGGGCATTCTCTGAGTCCTGAGAGGCTGTTGCAGTTGTGTGTTAGTTGCTGTTTCCCTGTAAAAAGCATGGCAGACTGGGTGGTTAGGCCTGTTGAGGCTTTAGGCTGGCAGATCTGGTTGTGTTTCTTGAGTGTTGGTGTGTAGGATTTCCTGGTGGCAGCAGATTTTCATAGGATATGAATGGATACAGTGTTTCAAATATTTTGACTTTTAAAATAAAGGAAAACTGGTATGCTTTAGAAAATTCTGGGGGAAATCATTTGAGGTTCTAGACTGGGGTGAAGGTACCTACAAGGCCTAACCATTACTTCTGGAAGTTTTTTTCCTGGAAAGCTTAATTATGTGTAACAATCTGAAACTGAGGTTCAATTTTTCTCCCTGGATTTCATCATATAAGTGTACAGGCATATTGCACTATGCAAAAATGCATTTTATTAACTGTGGAAAGAGCAATTTGAGATTCTAATCTTCTAATTGGCAAAGGTGTAAAAAAAGTGTTTATGTTTAAACGTGAGCATAATGCTTCAGGCAATGCATCTTTTAAGGAATTAAGATTTCATTTGTTAAGAGCTGAATATGCTGTAGTCATTCTGTAGGTAGAGTAGGGCTATATTAAGAATGGCTTTTTGCATAATTTTCTGTTTTCTCTCCATTTATTATGTAGTCACTTTATAGTCACACATGAACAAAAACCAGCAGCAGATAAACAGAAGGCCTTAACAACACTGCACTTTCAGGGTTCCAAGCTATGTAATATTCTTGTGTGGTTGAAAACCAGCGAGTGTATGAAGTGTGATTTAAAGAAAATAATCTGCCCTGTTTTCAGAGGAGATGAGCATTTTGTTCCCCTTTGGGTCACTGCAATGTTATTTTGACTGTAATCCAAGACAGGTTGTGGGGTTTTTTCTTTAATTTTCATTCCTTTCTCTCCCCCC